>PVJI01007798.1:0-75582 GCA_004026765.1 Micronycteris hirsuta | reverse complement strand
TGAAAACTATTAAAAGCAAAAATGTGAACTAAATTAGCTTTATATCGTATACTTAATTAAACTATCATAGCAAGAAGGTAATGAATTAAGATAATTTGAGGATAGGAAGAAGGCTTCACAAAGCAGAGATTTAACACTCTTCTAAAATCCATTAAAATACTCCAAAAGAAGATCACAGCAAAGTGGGTAGCTCACAAGACACTTCAGAGAAAGCACACTGTGCATGCTAAGTAGGTAGGAGAGTTTTCGGTCTCAGAAGTTTTAGAGGCTCATGCACAAAGTAGCTCAAGCATGCAAAGGATGGCTTGATGATGTGCCGGACAACAAAGGTGAGTTTTCCACAGGCTTCACCACTTTAGAGAACAGTGAGATAGTCCTCTCCTTTAGGAATGTGTTCTTTCAAGAAATCCACACAATTTGTGAGCAGTAACTGATATCTAAGCATTTCATTTATTATAAAGGGTGTGCACAAAAATAGCAGGCTCTTGCTACACCCCTGCTAAAAGTTCTGCAAAGACTTCCCACTGCATCTCAGATAAAAGTGAGTTCCCTTACTGTGGCCTGCAGGGTGCTGTGGGCACCAGGTGTCGCCTGTCTCTGCGAAGGCACTGCCCATCATTCACATTGGCTTTCTCTCTATTTCTAGAATGAGCCAAACTCATTTCTGCCCTATGCCTTTGTGCTTACTATTCCTCCTATCGGGACTATTCATTCTTCTGCTCTTTGAAAGGCTAGGAGCTTGCCATGGGCTCAAAAGTCAGCTCCTTTGAGCTCTCCAACCATCAGCCAAATAAAAACAATCCCCTATTCTTACTCCAGTCATTTCCTGTCATATCACTTGTCTAGGTACAGTTTTCATTATAGTATGTATTACCATCTGACACTCCTTTTTATCTGTGGACTCCATAAGGGAAAATAGGATGCATCCTCAGTTCTTAAAATGATGTATCAATGCCAACACCATCATGGGAGTGGCCGGAATTTTTTCATTTGGGTTTAGTTGGATTTTTCATTCTAACTACAATGGTTGAGCAGGCAGAGGCAAAAACTGGACAGCGCATGGACCCCAACTTTCTACAGAATCCCAAATAGAGCTGACCCAAGTAGCTCTCTTGACAAAAACACCACATTGCTTTGGTTCCTTTGTTTGTTTGTTTCACCTTACTCTGATATAAACTAAATGGTCAATAATCAGATAATTGACACAACTCAACATGAATTTGTGTCAATTTTGATTCTGGAGATTCTCAAATAAACCCCTAAAGAGTCATTTACCTACCTGAGAATTATTGTATTTTTTACGTTATTCTCAATGATTTTTTAAAATTTCATCTTTGTTTTTTCCTCATTACAATTTAGTACCCTTATATCCCTCTCCCCCCAGCTCAATGACTTTTTACTTTTTGTAATATGGATTATAGAAAACATTTTTCATTTTCTACACTTTAATATATTTTAATTATTTTCAAAATACATGCCCGCCCAACTTCAACATGCTGTATGTACCATCCGCAGCCATCTTCCTCCAGCCCCTCACTCCTGGGCCTTGAGAACCACTGGAGCAGAGCAGAGTCTCACCAGTCATTATCCTCTTACCCTTGAGGGTGTGTAGATGTATTTTCAGGAGTCCTTGAAAATGTGTTTCCCTCTAAGGGGTATGAGACAGCAAACACAAGTTTGAGAATCATTGAGGGAAAAGTTAAATGAAGAAGAACTTACATTTAAAATGCTAATACCTCTAGGAGAACAAAGTATCCATCAGTCATTTATGCTATAGAGTCATTTAGGTTAATCACATTATTTTTCCTAATGCACAGCTGAGACTAGCTATTCTGTGAGAAAAGAAGCTTTGCTAGAAAGAAGAAAGAAAACAGTAATTTTACACCATGAAGCTACTACTCTTGTTCTTCAAACAGAAGTGCCAGGGCAGAGGATGTTGACATAAGGAGGTAGGTGACGATGAAACTGGGACTTGGTATGCTGAGATAAGCTATCATTTTAAATTTTGCTCATTGGCCTTGAGTTCAGAAAAATAAAATGAAATTACCCTTCTTCACCTTTATTGTTGACATAATCTATAATTTAGACTATACCTCTCTGGCTGGTATGGCTCAGTGGGTTGGGTGTCATACTGCAAACCAAAAGGTCACCAGTTTAATTCCCAGTCAGAGCACAAGCCTGGATTGTGAGCCAGGCCCCTAGATGGGAGTGTGCAAGAGGCAACTAATCAATGTTTCTCTTACACATCAATGTTTCTTTTCCTTTCTTTCTCCCTCCCTTCCCTTCTCTCTAAAAATAAATTAATTAATTAAATCTTAGACTATATCCCTCAGTGGTTTATTTAATTTCTTACCGTTTCAGACAACTTTTATTGGTTAACTTGGAAAACTAGTCTTCAAACCATAATGCATTCTGAATTTTAAATCTAATATATGAATTCTTTAGCTCCTTAGACTGTAATCTCTCAAGTGTGGGACTCCATTTAATTCATTGCTGAAATTCCAGGGCCCTGTCTATAAGCCTCTGGAGTAAATTTTCAGAGAACACTTTTGAGCACAAGTATTGTGATTTGGGGACACAGATGTTCATAAGTTGGGACCTGTATTTCAGGTTTTCCAATTTAAAAATGATGTTCATTTCTGATCAACTCATATGGCTCAAAGATAGTATCTCACATTCTTTTCTCAGGCCCTTTCCATGTCGAAAAACATAGGGTCACACTGAGCATCAGCCTCCCAGCAGGTGGACAGTCGGGCTTAGTCAGGGGCAGAGCTGCCAACAACAACTTACTTGACTGCTAGCAGAAGGTCACCTAAGATAGTGAGAGACAGCTGTTTCTCACCTCAAATCAGGGGGCAAAGAGGGATGAAAAACTCAGGGGAAAACACACACACACACACACGCACACACACCATGCCCTATTTTCATTGCCTCTGCTAAATAAGCAGCATGCTTTCTATTTTATGAACTTTATAAAACACACAGGACTCAAAATACAGCAGGGGGACAAACAAAGTTTGAGTAAAGAGTTTAGTTACATATTTCTTTTTTTTTTTTTTTAAGATTTTCTTTATTTATTTTTAGAGAGAGGAGAAGGGAGGGAGAAAGAGAGGGAGAAACAGCAATGTGTGGTTGCCTCTCACATGGCCCTCTCGGGGACCTGGCCTGCAACCTAGGCATGTGCCCTGACTGCGAATCGAACCAGGACCCTTTGGTTCCCAGCCCGCGCTCAATCCACTGAGCTACACGAGCCAGGGCTAGTTACATATTTCTTTCAGTCATTGAGGAAGCAGAAAGGAGTCCGACCCTGCTTTCCCTAGAGAGTCTTCAAGATATTGCACTGGCAAAGTGATTGGATGCAGGGAGAATAAATGAAGCCAAAATGCAACTACAAGTAGAAAAGACTTGAAACAAGTTTAGAAATTTGGAGGAAAAAAAGTACTGACTTTTCAGTTTCTTATGCATATAGTGAGGGCAGAGAAGAGTAATGTGAATATCTTCCCTTTACAGCTCAGTCTAATTTGGCATGCCATTATAATTTCTGGCTCAGTTAGCAAATGACTGGAAACACTGCTTTCTGCAATTTTCCATAAAATATGACAATTCTATAAGTTGTTCTATTGATGTACTTGAAACCAACCCAAGACAGGAGTGACTATTATTCTTAATTTTTATTACTAGGGAGGTTTTATAAGTGCCTGTGTAGAACTACCATCTACATAATGTGATTATAAATTTGGGGAAAGAACTGACCAGTTGCAGGAATGAAGATGCCTAGAATTCTACTATTAGGGATGAGCTCCTTTGGATCAACATTTTGACCTCTGGAATAAAATTTTTTCATATGAATATATTTGAGGAGGTTATAAAAAGAAATCACTACTGATATCTTCACATCAGCAGGGGCATGGATGTCTTAAAGTCACTGGAGGGGCAAGAGAAAATAGGTTTAAGAAAAGATACAAGAAGAAAATGTTTTAAAACCTGGCTCAAGTTCTGAAGCAAGGCACTTAAGACAGGTATTATTTTCCCTTACACACATGGTAGCCTTGGTAAATTAACTCAAATTTTATGATTCATATTTGTGAAGTGAGTGATAGAAGAGGAAGTTGAAAAAGATAAGAGAGACAAATTAACACTACATTATCAGGTTTTTTATCACAGTGGGTCTTTTGAGAACCCTTGTATGATATATCTGAGTTTGCACATCAGCTCTGGACTACCATTGGTCTAGGACAGCCCCACAGACATCAACTTCCCTGTACAAGGCTATGCAAACACAAGTGCAAGGTGCTGTCAGTTTGACCTGAAAGTGACTAGTGGAAGTCTTCGCACAACAGAGATTGGAGTAGGAGATAGGATGGGGGATATTTTAAAGGTCACAAAAGAAATGCCCAATGCATACTTTTCTTAGTTATAAATCAAGATAGTATCTGCTTGGGACTACTTATAGAAGGTTGTTTTAAAAGTAAAATGGGATGATGCATTTGTGAATTTTATACTTATGTGTTTAGTTTTTTCATATGTTTTCTCTCTATATATAAAGTAAGCTCTATGAGAGCAGGCAATTTGTTTTGACTCACTCTTGTCACACTTGTTCTTACTTAATATTTGTTGAATAATTGAAAGAACAAAAATAGATGCTTTTATATTTTAACTAAGAATTTTTTTGTTTGTATTTTAAATCTGAACTGCCTACTTTTGTTGTTTTGGTGTGTTTATCATTGGCTTTTAGTTTAGTGCTCTTAAAGCATCTTTCCTTTTTCAATTACCTCTGTTTTTACTATTTTTGCTGTGAAGTAATTTTATACGTCCAATAACTGAATTATGGGTCTTTTCAAGTCTTGTTTACTTTTAGATGTTTTCATTTATTTTTATATTATATCTTTGGTTTCTTAAATCCTAACTAAACTTGCTTTTAGTTTTAATGATTTTGCTCAGAGATTATTTTTGTTTCCAATCTACTTTATTTTTCTTGTAAATAAAATGACTTAGGTTTTTGGGTTAGTATATTTCATCACTGTTGTCTTATTTGATCATCAGATAGACACTGACTGGCAGAAATGATAAGGGAGAACTATACTATCTCCCTGTTCTTGGGACCAGAAAGCAGAGGAGTGTTTTCAAACTGAGGTCCACTGATCCTCGCTTTGTGTTCTTTCCACTACACCATGTGGGGTGCACTGTGTGAAATTACTGAAACAAGCTAATTTGAAATCACTGAAATTATTCTCAAGAAAAGCTGGAATATAGCAACATCTATTTTAAGGATTCAGTTAGCATAAAATGCTACTACAGTCACTACCCACTTAATTACTTGCTTTTGCATAATCTGTTTACTATGTTCTGAATCCTTTAAATCTGTAAATGTGATAATAAAATGAAAAAAGAAGTTAAGCTGATATTGATGATTACACTTAATCGACCATTTGATTTCCATGTCTCCTCAGAAGGAGTCAGTATAACTCATTTTTCTCCCCTACTCAAATAGTTGCCTTCAGATTCTATAAACCCAATATTCTAATTCAATGAAATTTTCTTTCTCTGACTTTCTGCAAGAGCCAAATGTAAATATAAGGAACTGTAACATGGTTAAATATATATAATTATAAAATGTATATACATAAAAATAAACACACACATATAACTCAACCATCTCTATTCATCTACAATATGAAAAGAAAAAAATACTAGTAATTCTCATTATTAGTATAAAGATTCCATGGAAATTGCGGAACACACACACAGTTTTGATTTAGTAGGCTGAGAATCAGCTTCAATATCTGACTTTGAGAAACTGAGTGACTTCAAGTCACTGTAATTCCTTTACTTTCCTTAGTTATAAATCAAGATAGTATCTGCTTGGGACTACTTATAGAAGGTTGTTATAAAAATAAAACGGAATGATGCATTTGTGAAAGAAGTTAAAATAATACAAAAAGGTATCATAAAATTTATGTGCCTTGTAAAAACAAGAAAATAGATATGTTTTCTTATGAAGAGAGTGATACATGGGGATTATGGAGAATTTGGAGGGTGCAGGTTAGGAGAGACCAAGGTGGATAGCCCTGGACACTCATCCACTTCCCCCCTTCAATAGTTGAGCAAGAAGTTGGCTCTGCAGATCTGAGATAACTCAATGGAAAGACAGGCAGATTCTGGAAGCTGAGCTCATGACACCTCACTCCTTTTGAAAGACTATTTTCTCTACCAAGATGATTCTATTATTACATATTTACCTGGCCATTCCCTGCATCTCTTTATTACACAGGTAGGTAACTGCGCAGCAGTGGGGTTCTCTCTACCAGCTTGCTTTTCACAGCATGTCAAGCTCTGCTGGTTCCAGCATATCTCTTGATGGAAAAACAATATGGGCTTCTGTATCATCTGCTCTGACATCGCTATCAATGAATCTTTTCATATGCCTGTACCATGTGTCACAAAAAGTGGGTATAGCTGTGCCCTTTAGCACAAAAATAAATTAATAGATGCATAAATAAATATTAAGCCAGCAATTCCCCACTTCATGGATGATTACTTATTGACATTTTAACAGAATTTTGAATTCATTTGGAAGCATTCAAGTATTTGGAAATTCACAGATAAAAGCAACTCACCTCTGTGAGGTTTTCCAGTCATCACCAGGGCAAACTGAATAACAGTGATGTAACAAGGAGGTTTAGAAAACCCATAGCTTTTGACCTCTGAACCCTGTATGTGGAGAGATTTCACTTGTTGAATGGAAATTTCCTGATATTGTTACGTCCTCTCTGTAAAAATTATTTTGTGTATACTCATTTGTGTTTTTCATTTTATCCAGCTATTTTTTGTTAACAATAAATATACAGCACTATGTGAGAATCTAAGAGTGGTTAAATTCTCTTGAATCTAAATTGTCTCCTATACCCTAGGGAATGAAAATAATAACATGAATTTATGAAATTAGATTGGCACTTAGGTTGCTGCCTACTTCGATTAATTAGAAGTCTTCAAGATTTTCCAAAGAATATACAGTTCACACATAAAGGAGATTCCATGAAGGAAAAAATGAAACAAATCAGTTGCCCCTTATCCGCAGTTCTGTTTCTCACTGTTTCATTTATCCCTGATCAATTAAGTTCTGAAAATATTAAATGGAAACTTTCAGAAATAAACACATACATTTTAAATTGCGTGCCATCTGGGTGGGATGCTGAGATCTAGAGTCATACGCTCTGCCCCACCCAGGACAGGAATCATTCCTTTGTCCAGCATCTCCACACTGTGTACACTACTCACCAGCCAGTCAGTAGCTGTCTTGGTTATTAGGCTGACTGTCACAGTATTTCAGTGCTTGTGTTCAATTCACCCTTATACTTAACAACGCCACGTTCCTATGTTTTATTATAATATATTGTTATAATTTTTCTATTTTATTACTAGTTATTGTTAATCTCTTACTGTGCCTAATTTATAAATTAAACTGTATCGCATGTATGCATATATAGAAAAAAAAACATAGCATATATAGGGTTCAGTACTATCTGTGCATTCAGGCATCCACTGGGGATCTTGAAATATCCCCTGCACATCAGAGGGGATTGCTGTATGATAATTTGTCACTTCCCTATTTCCTCAAAGCAAAGCTATAATAATGGTTGATAGAGTTAGTCATCAACCATTGTTTTCATCCTACATTATCCTACATCCAATAAAACCATCCTATGTTATCACAACTGTATCCTCTGCATTGTCTCATATGGTCCTGTGATTTAGACAGGGCAGATCAATTATTCTTTCTTTTCTTCCTTCCTCCCCTATCCCTCCTTTCCTTAGTTCTCTTGTCTTTCTCATTTTTTTCTCATTAAAACACTTTCCGAATTCTTGATAACCACGGTCACAGAAGCATGAAAGGTTAACTTTCACTTATTGAAATAAAAATACTGCCAGAATTCCAGGGTGTTATGAAATGATTGTAGTACAGTTCTGGACATATCTAATGACAGAATATGGTAAGGGGTTGTTATCACAGGTCAGGGCATGTCATGAACAAGCCAGGGAATCAAATGGGATGTAAGGTCAAGTTGGACTTATGCAGGGATGTAAAATATGAACTGATATCAGATTAGATTGATATCAGCTTGAAAGGATTTAATTATGAGTCAAGTTTTATAGAATATAAAGGTAACAGGTTCTCTAAAAAGTGAGAACTCTCTGATGCCCTAGTTATGATGTACATCCCTCACCTATTGCAGGAGTTACATTCAAGAGACCCCCGTGATAGGTGAAAATCTGCAAAGTAGCAGCATTATATTTATTTTATTATTTATATATATTTCAAGGCTTTATAAACCCTCCCCACACTCCTAGAAACCTTCCCCACTCTCTTATTAACCTTTCCAACACTCTTATAAACACTTCATATGCTCTTAAACACTTTCTACACTCTTAAACCTACATAATTTTAGTCCCACGATATAGCGAAAATTCTGCGATATAGCATTAGATATATTGTTTAAAAAAAAACCCGTGATACAGTGAAGCTGCAATAAGTCAACCGCGACATAGAGAGGGATGACTGTAACTTGGATAAGAAACTGTTTATGACTTGGTTAGCTCCCAAAGAGAGGGCTCTTATTTTGTTAACATTCAAAGTCATCCTGGGACATCTGTATCCATATTTAGATCTTCAGAAGAGTTTTTTTGCCTAAATGGTTTGTCCTGTGAGTACTTAGCTTAATATTTATGAAAAAAAGAGCTCCTCATTCACAACAAAATCACTTAGTCTTCACATCCACATTCAGAAGACAAACCAAGACTTTTGTCTTGTTGACAAGTTTCACAGGGGTCCATCGTCCTAGAACTCTGTATTCTGCAATACTAGATGTCTCAAGTCCTGAGGTTTCAACTCTGTGGGACCAAAGATTAAGGCCCAGCACGTCCGTGCACTCCAAGATAGTTACTACCTGCCATTGAATCAACCAACATGTTTAAGAAAGGGGAGTATAGATTATACATTAGTTTTAAAAATACTGTAAGTAATTGCAGAACTATTAAATTGTGTGTACATTGTCTTTTGTTCAATTAAGTTCATGGCTTGTTTTAATATGCTAGAGAGTTGTAACAGAGACTGGGAAGACCCAAATCTCCATTTTATCTTCCACCTAAGAATATAGGTAAACTTAGTGTTCCACCCTTCTTTGGGATTAGGTGCTACCATGTGATCATGTTTGGACCATTAGTACTTGTGTGAAAGTGTCATATACCACTTCCAGGCCTGCTTTATGCATTCTCCTATGCTATCTTCCATGATTTCCCTTCTTCTTTTAGCCTCTCAGTTTGATTAGTGCAGGTCCAGTGGAATATTCCAGGATTTTAGATCTTAACAAAGCCATTAGAGGGAATAAGTCTGGAACTCTAAATAATTGCATGGAGAAGAAACAACCTTCCCCCACTCAACTTAAACTGAGTGTCATATGAATAGGAAGTGAAACTTTATTGCATTAAGTCACCAAAACTCAGGATTTTTACAGATATATTCACTGCAACTAATGTATAACTCAATAGATATTTAAAAATGTGATATATATATAATCAGATCATATTATATGAAAGTGAAGATTTCAACCATAACCAATGACACTTGTATTTTAATAAGCCAAAATTTTTGCATATATAATACATTAGCATCTTGTATTTTGAAAATCAAGTCTGGTCTTCTGAACCCAAGAGGAAGGCTTAGTCAATTGTTGCAAACATAAACCTTTAATATTAGTTAAATATAATGACAATGATAATGATGATGATAGATGGTGATAACAATGATAATATGAATAAGGTTATTGAATTAGTCGCTTTTTTAAATCCACACCCAAGGAAATATTTTTATTAATTTGAGAGACAGAGAGAGAGAGAGAAACATCAGTGTGAGAAACATCAATCAGTTGTCTCCCATATGTACCCAACTGGGGTTTGAACCTGCAATGCAGATGTGTGCTCTGACTGCAAATAGAACCCATGATTTTCGGTGTATGGGACAATGCTCTAACCAACTGAGGCACTCAGCCAGGGCTGAATTAGTTATCTTTATAGTGTATCTTTTTAAGTGATCTCACTCTCAATCATATTCAGGATGAACACGATTATTCTCATTTTAAAGGTATTGAAACTGAAACCCAGACTATGTTAAATAACTAATAAAATTAAAATTCAGGTCTTCAAACTGTTGCCTCTAAAGTCCATGCTTTACCATTACCCTTCAATTTTTTAGGCAGATCCTGTCACCAAACTGTGGGTATGCGTGAGTCTACTTAAAGTGTACAAGCTCTTTGGGAATGTCACTTGACAGCTGTTACTATAAAGCATCTTGGTACCGCAGATCAAGGCATTTCTGTTTAATGATGTCATTAGCATAGCCAGGACATTATATTGCATTTAAGAGATATATAGTCATCATTTAAATATTTACTGCTTTAGGCCTAAAATTTATTATTGATCGCAGCTTTGAGATGAGGATTTAAACAGTACATTTCTTTCTTTCACCCTGTCATAAAGGATTTCTGCACAAGAAAATCAGCATTTCTGAAATGGCTGCCTCTTCCTAACTGAAGATTGTATCTGATCAAACTTCTTTTTCTACTTGCTGTTAATGATTGTAATAAGTGGCTTCATATTAGAGATTGAAATGGGAAAATTGCCAACTTTCCAAAACTTTTCTAGAAGAAATATAATTTTATAGGAATGATATATCCAAATGCATTTCTAAAAAAGGAGGATCTAAAAAACTGCTATAGACTGGATGTTTGTGTCCCCCCAAATTCATATGTTGAAACCTAACCCCCATTGTGATGGTAATTGGCCGTAGGCCTGTGGGAGGTGATTACATTAGGAGAGTGGAGCCCCTATAATCTAGAACCCAGAGAGAGTCCTTCCCCTCCGCATGAGGACACAGTGAGAAGATGACAGCCATCTATAAGCCAGGAAGTGGGCCCTCACCACACACCAAATTCAGCAGCATTTTAATCTGGGACTTCCAATAACTATGAGAATTAAATAGTTGTTTAAGCCATTCAGTATATGACAGTTTTGTTCTACAGCCTATATAGACTAAGACAGAAATTGGTACTGGGAAGTGGAAGGCTGCTCTTAGATGTATCTAAACATTTGGAACTTGGTAGTGCATAAAGGCAGAGGCTTTTGGAGGTGCATTCTAAAAACAGCTTACATTGTTGTTGATGGACCTTTCAAGGTGATTCTGGTGAGAACGCAGAGAGAAAAGAGGAAGAGTGTAGAGAAAGTTTGTTTTCTTAGAGAATACATGCATAACCATAAACAAAATATTGTTGACATATGGACCATTCTGATCATTTCTCAGGCAGAAATGAATCATAAGTTATTGGAAACGGGAGGAAAGGCAATCCTTGTCATAAAGTGACAAAGAACATGGCTGAATTGTGTTTGTGTTTTTATAAAAGGTAGAATTTTTAAGGAGTGAAATTAGATATTTAGAAGAGATTATTTAGCAAAAATCTTGAAATAGAGCCTTGTGGCTCTATAACAGCTTATACTTCTGACAGCTTATACTAAAATGCCAGAAGAAAGGAACAACTTAAAGGTTGAATTATTAAGTAAAAAGAAAGCAAACCTAAAAATTAAAAAAAAAAATTTCAGCTTATCCATATTTCCAAAAATGAGAGCACTAAGGGTGTGGACAGGAGACCATTAGATAAGGAGATTAGTATTGATAAACCATCTCCTTAGAGGCCAGGCACTGCTCTATAAGACACTGAAAGACCATATGACCAACAAATGAATGATCATCAGGGCTGCCATACCCATTGTACCTAGAGTTCATGATTCCTCTTAGATTTCACAGGACAGTGCTGCCTGAAGCTGCAGGACTATGATCTCAGCCCAGAAAAATCACAGGTGCAGGATGCCAGCTCAGCAGAGCTTCAAAGACCAGGCAGAAAGCTGCTGTGAAGTCTTCCTACCAAATCTTTAGATGATGGTGCACTCGGAATTCAGTAGATTAATCCAAAGAGGGTTACTTTAGAACCTTAGGGTTAAATTTTGTTTGGCTTCTTAGGTTTTAAACTTACTTAGGACTCATTTCCCCTTTCTTCTTTCTCCCTTTTGGAATGGGAGTGTTTATCCTATGCCTGAGCTACCACTGTATTTTCAAGCTCATAACTTGTTCAGCTTCACAGGTTCATAGCTAGAGTAGACTTTGCCTTGGGATAAATTGTACCTTGAGTTTCACCTATGTCTGATTTAGATGATATTTACATAAGGCTTTGGACTTTGACTTTAAAGCTGGTGCTGGAACAAGTTAAGAATTTTGGGGATACTAGGGTGAAATAAAAGTACTTTGCCTGTGAGAAGACACATGAATTTTGAAAGGCCAAGGCTGGAATATTATAGACTGAATGCTTGTCTCCTACCCCCCAATTCATATGTAGAAACTGAATGAATCCTCGGTGTGATGGTATTTGTAGGTTGTGCCTGGGGGAGGTGATTAGGAAATGAGGGTAGTACCCTTATGAATGGGATTAACACCCTTATAAATAGTCTTCAGGGAGCTCTCTACTGACACCTTGATCTTGGACTTCCTAGTTGGTAGAACTATAAAATAATCGTTTGTTGTTTAAGCCATCTTGTCTGTATTGTTTTCCTTACTGCAGCCTGAACAGACTAAGACAAATCTCTTCGAAGATGTCTCTGGATAATATATTCCTAAGGTCATGGTTTGTAAGGTCCAAAACCCATGGGAAGTCCTAGGGAAAGCTGGGGGAGGGGAGAGACATCATTTCTAGAACAGGGCAGTATTGCCTAGGGCTAGACAATACCAAATTGCATAGAACTACAGGGTTTGAATATCACTTGTTGATCTTCTCTTTTTTATATTAAAAAGAATAGATGAGAATAAGGTCACCAGAAACAATATAATTTGTCCATTCTCAGAGAATGTTTTCTTTGCTTTAGAAGAAAAGAACAACTTTACATGTTGTACAAAGCCTGCATCAACTGTTTTTAATCCAATAACTGCAAAATTCTATATGGTAAGAATTATTATACCTGCTGTTTATAATTATGTAAAAACAGATCCTTAAATAGTCTTTTTGACTACCACCATGTTCTCTATAATTATTACTTTATCTCCTCTCTGATCATTTAGATTTTTTTCCATAATTCTCAATGCCTAAAAAGGTTTGTTTCTCTGCTCACTTCTTTCTCTAATACTTATTATTCTCATATTTTGCACAAACTTTATTTAAACAACTGAAACTTGAATACATTACTTTAAAACTTGCTCTAATATCATTCACTTTGTTTATCTAATAAACATTTTTTAACATGTTTCTATTTATCATAATGAGCAATACCCAGGAAATGCAGTTATTGATTGCTGGTAAAGTAAATCTCTTAAAAAATGATTCTGATTTGTAGTATTTGCCACTTTCCATGGTATAAATAGTCCCATTACAATGATTTCAACTGCCAAAGATTTATCAAATGGCTCACCAACTTCTCGTACATATAAATCAGTTCTCCTGAGTTTATGCATGCCAACTGCATTATACCACTGGAAGTGCGAATTAAAATTCAGTGCCAGCTCCCAGGGAGCTTATGGCTTGGTGGGGAAGATAGGCATTCAATTTAAGAAAATTATTAACTACTGGGTAACAATTGCTTAATGAAAGTGTTTACTAGAAAAAGAGACATCGCAAAGGAAGGAATGATCAATTATTTGGGGAATGGAAGTCAGGAGAGTTTTCTTTGAAAAAGTTGCTTGAATCTGCAACCTTGAGGATGAGTTTTGGTTTTTCGCTGGACATAAGCAGCTAAGGTCATTTAAGGTCATTTAGATGGAGTGGTGTGTTCAAAGGCACTGATGTGTGACTTTCTATGGCACGGTTGTTTACTTTTGGTGCAATAGGGGAGGTAGCTGGGCATCAGATCCTGGAGGGCTTTTGGTTCTTTCTCTAATTGCTGTTTAGTTTTTCACTCAATTAGATAAACTCCATGACAACTAAGATGTATCTGAATCTAATTTTTTTCTCTAAAACTTTGTCTAACTCTATGCTATATCTAAAATCAGTGGGTTTTCCCATCCTGTCTTCAAAACTCATCTCTTCATCAACTCCTCGGGGAAGATATTCCTGACCCCTTCTCCTTGCACTCCCATTCTATCCTGTTTTGTGCGTTCAACCCCAGTGAACTTTCTCCCCTTCAGGGTAATTCTCAAGTGCTTTTGTTCATTTATTAAATGGTATCTCACTCTCTGTCACCCAGAGTGGTAGTTCCTTCGGGTCTCGGACTACCCATCTTTGTTTCTATTGCCAGAGCTTAGAATAGTGTAAGATATACGAGGTGACAACCAATATTTGTGAATTGTGTTGAATTAATGTTATGCTTGATTGTAATTCAAAAGTAAAACAGAGAGTACTTGGATTCTAATTGTTGGAAATGTGAACACAGTCTGAATTTTGGCTTTACCGCTTTCATTAATGCTACCATATACTCAGAGGGAATGCTTTCTAAGAGTTCAGAATAGCATTGCTTAGAGAATAAAAATTTACCAGGCCCTTCAGCCTGCTAAAACTTTCCCTCAGGCTGAAATCCATCTACCTTAAATTTAGCTCAAGCAAGATTATATCATAGCTGATAAGAAAAAGGAAGGAATTCCATGATGCCCAGATGTGTGATAGAAATGTTGATTCTTCAATTTCTGTATATGGCTTTAGGATGCTTCTAAACTTGGCACCAACAAAAGTCTACCCCCAAGGACTTCAGAAACCAAAAATTTCCTTTTAAAATCAGTGAATTTCAGGGCTGCAAAGGACTTTAAATGTCTACAGTGACGCCTCTTACCTGGAAGAGTACACTGGTTTGTACTCTAGAAGTAAAGTCTGCTGACATATTATGACTTTTAGTGTTATATACATACAACTAGGATAATAAGAATAAGTAAATTATGGAGTTACTGTGAAGACTAAACAAAATGACGTGTACATGGTGTCTTCCCTCTAGTTAACCTCCATTCAAGCTCTCACAGAATCATTGTATCATACGGAGTCAAGCTGGGAATCAGGACCCAGACTGGTTGAGTCCAAATTCCATCCTCTCTACTTCCTACTTGTATCATCTCAAGCAGATCACTTGGGCTTTGGACTTCTCATCCCTATAGTGGGAATAGTAATGGTAACTACTACAAAGGATTGTTGTGACAGTTAAATAATGTAATATGATGTTTAAAACATGCTCTGGCCCATAATTAATTGGAGATGAAGTTGAGCAGTAGGCTAACATTAGATCAAATAAGTAATTGAATATCACGTTTCAGGAAAAGAAGTTAACTCCCATAGGGTCCTTACTTTATATTTTTAAATTCGTGTGAAATTTTGGCCCACTGATATTACTCATTCATGACCATTCCAATGCACTTATACAGCCTATATTATTATTTGCAATCATGATAAATATAGTCTTTTCTGCTTCACAGCTAACTTCTGAACATCAAAACTATGTCCAACATTTTATAAAAGTTTCTTCAATTTTATTTAAAAAAATTAAGCGATTGTTAGGGTATAAATTTTTTTTCTTAAAACTCAATCATTTGACACTAACAGAGTTCTCTAAAACCTCCTTCTTCTTTATTTTATTTGTTTCTCTAATAGGCAAGCATGCTTTAGGATTACTTTTTTTTTTTTTCTGTCTGAGGTCCAACTATGTTGCTCTTTAACAAACAGAGCAGTAGAACAAAGTCTCAAGGCCCCACTCACTCACTGTCGTACTTAGGTGGGTTATGGGATGCTGTGTATGAAGAACAATCGCTTGTCTAGGATATGTGCAGGCCCTCATAAGGGCCTCAATTTCATTATACATCTTTTGTTCATTATAAAGTATACACTCGTTGAGGACAGGAATTGTATTAATCAGCCCTAATTCCCTAACCCCCAGCACAGAATATGACCCACACTGAGTATATTGAATAAATAAACATAAATAAATATAAATATTTGACATTTCTTAGCCACTAGGTTACTGTGGGTTACTGATGTTCCCTTTTCTATTTGATTGTGTGTATGTGTGTGTGAACACTGGCATGTGACTATTTAAAGAGCAGGCAATACAAACATAGGGATTCTGTCTATATGAATTACTCCATGAGTTGATTGTATATGGATTTCAGTACATTTTAGATCTAGGCTTTTGAAGTGATTTTCTAGGGCCTAGTAGGTTCATATTCCTAAAATCTGATATCAAATCTACATTGGTTCTTTCTGGAAATGCAAACACCTTAGAAATATGCTAGGAATAAAAATGCTTGCTTTAATTTTCAATTATACCAAGCAAGATAAAGGACATTAATTTAAAACCTGTTATGCTTAACTTCTATGGGGAGTGGGAGTAGAAAGAACAAATGTTTATTGATCCTGCATTATATATGAAATCCATTACATATGTTTTGGGAAAACAAATCAAGTTTGTTGAGTTATAATCTACATAAAATAGAAGTCCATGATGTGGTCTGAAAAATGTGTATAGTTAGGTAACCACAACAACAATTGAGAGAGACAACTATATCACCCCTCAAATTTTCTTGTGGCTCTCTGTGGGTAATCTATTTCTCATACTGACAGCCACTGGAAACCATCAATCCAACTCGTATCTAAGATTTTCCCTTTTTAGGAATATTATATATAAAAAATTATAGAGCTCTGGCCAGTGTAGCTCAGCTGGTTGTAATGTTATACCATACACCAAAAGGTTGGAGTTCAATTCCTCCTCAGGTCACATGCCTAAATTGCAGGTTTGATCCCCATTTGGGGTGCATGTGGGAGGCAACCAATTGATGTTTCTCTTTCACATCGATGTTTCTCTCTCTGCTTCTCTACCTTCTTCTCTCTCAGAAATCAATGAACATATATAAAAATTTACACCTTATGTAGGCTTTTTTGTCTGTCTTCTTTTGTAATATGGTCTAATTTAATTATTACTAAGAACACTATTAGATATGGGTTGTCATTCCCATTTTACAGATTAAAAATTGAGGCTCAGTTAAAAAACACATTGAGATAGGAAAAAATTAGTCTACAAAGTATGATGTTTTTAGAGAAATCCTCATACTGTGAATAAGAGTGATATAATTGTTTATCAGTCAAGGTATGTGAACCCCTACATCTGATAAAATCCTAAGGTAAATACATGGTGTGTTTTGAATCTTAAAGAAAATAATAAATGGGACAGAGATTTGGAGCAATATACCATACAAAATAATTTTAAGTTCTTTCACTCTAAAAGATGATTTTATATCCCAGAAAAGAATATTAGGGTAATCATGATATAGTGTGAGAATTGGGGAGAAAAACTTCTACCAGAAGAAATAATTTAGACTCTACAATAAAGAGTTTTCTTCAATAGCTAATCTTCCTTGATGTATGTGATTGATGCTACTGTACTTGCCTGAGGATGAAGGGTGTTATGAGAAGTAATCTATCTTCCCTGGAAAAAACACTGGTGCTTATTATATGCTTGCTATATGCTTAGGTTGTGGGACTTTTATATATTTTTAAAAGCTAGAAATGTTTAATGTTTAATTAGTCTTAGATAAGATTAAGATTATACATGACTATGGAAAAATATGCAATTTTTGGAAGTGTTCTAAAGATTAAAAATCACATGTCCCCCTTTCCAGTTCAACTCAGAAGGTCATGTGAGCTTCCCCTGTGCTAGGATATGGCCTCCTTTCCTATTTCCATATCGATTGACATATGGATGCTATCTCTATGATGAAAGGAGATCCTTTAGGAAATAATTACTCTGTTATTGTGTCCAGGTTATTTTCTTCAAGAATCTATTGTATTCTTTGAAGAAGAAGCCACACACTGACTTTGTTTTTCTCAAGTCATTCACTCTTCTGAAGATGGACTCTCTCTGGGGACTCTGACTGCTAAATCAGGAGAGTGATTAGGAACAAGGCAGGCAAAAAAATGAGGGGCATTCTGGTGGCTTAGTTGTGAGGATACAGTTCAGGTAAGGAAGGATTTACTTCCACGAAAGGACTGCCACCTACCTGAGCACCGGCATGTGTGCGTCACCCTGCACACCACTGTGGCTGGACTAATGTCCTGAGCAACTGAAATCTTCACTGAAATAACTTTAGGATGTAACAAGTTGTCAGCTTCCTCTTGGTTAATATATAATAAGATATGTGGAGCCAATTCTCTGACAAAATTTCAGGAATTCAATTTTCCTCAGTTATTTCTGCTCACAGATTTTTTTCCTCAACATATTCTAAATGAATTAGCTTTGAAGAATGACACTTACCAGCCACAATCACCACAAAGTGGGTAAGTGCTCAGACTAATACATAAATTAAACATAACATTGATATCCAAAGTTCTCTAGTGTATCTGACACTAAAACATCTTCCCTATTGCACTGATCGTTTTTCATTTAATTTTATAACTATTTCTTGCTAAGGTTATCAAAGAGACAATGCTGAGGCAGAACATTTTTTTTTTTTTTACAATTTTTGAATATGTGAGTAGTTCCTGGAAATCCTGCTTATTCTTGGTAGAGAAATGACCTACACATGAAAGAAAAACAGCCAAATCTCTTTAAGTGGAACCTAGGTTATAAAATAAATTCAGAACTGAAGAATAGTCTTGCTGTTCAAGGCCAAAGTTAAGCTTTATATAAAAGATTTTTCTATCTCTTATAGTCTATGTGCTTCCTCCCTTCTTCTTCCAATTACATAAATGTGCAAATATTATGTCTTCCTTTTATGTTTATTTGCTATTTAAATATCAATTAAATTCATTTAAGTAGGATTACTAAATCAAGGGGAAAGTATATTTGGGGGTGTTAAAATATGCTGCCCTTTGTCTTTTGCAAAAGTTGGGATTGATCCATCCTGTTACCAATACTGTGAGAACACTGTTTCTCATGTCTCCACGTAGTTCAAGTGTTAAGACTAGTATGTACGCAGATTTCTATGCTAATATAAAGACCAATTTTGTTCCTAAAAATAAATTAGAATAAAACTACTCTAGCAATGTTGGGACTTTTTTCTTCCACAATGTAAATGCCCCCTTTCCTGTATTGTGAGGGAGCCTCCTAGGACCCATGTAGGGGCACTGCACTGGACTGGCGCTCTGACTCCCTGCCTCGCCCTCACTTGCCACTCCCCGGAGAGGAAGGAAAGCCTTCCATAGGATTTGCTCATTTTAGAGGAGGGGACCTGGCATGAGTATTGTGGAATTTTTCCTCTTTGTCTTTTAGAACTGGGCTGAAAACAAAGACAAGTCATTCTGGTCCATGTACGGTGAAAGATTTTGCTTCCATTGGGGAGGACGGAAGTTTTCCAGCATTGCCTAAAATTTAGACAACTGGGTGGTTGTCGGGTCTAATTCAGGGGTAGAGCATGCTGACTCCTTTGGCCAAAGATCTATAGCCTTACTTTCCAATCAGCACATCAGGATAACATAGTCTCTCTTTTCTAATCTCTTAATTGACGCTAAATGCAAAAAGATCAAGAAAAATTTATGTCCCTTAATCCTCCGTGTGTCAGTGTGTGTGCATGTATACACGTATAGAGCTATGTTCTGTTACATAGGTATTTATATTTCTATTTGTAATTAGTCAAATTAATCTTACTTTCATAATTAGAATACATTTGAGCTACTGAAAATTATTAGCGACATAAAAATTAACCTCTGTTCTGTTCATAGGATCCTGCTAGTAATACCATTTTTCTTTGACTACAAACACATCAAAGCAAAATTTAATAATTTCTGACCACCTGCTCCCTCATGCATAGTATCTCATTTTCATCTTGAGCCTTAAAACAACTTTATGAAGGGATGAGCAATGAAATGACTTTCCCTGTTTAAAAGAACAGCCTTTTTCCGTAGCCCTGGCTGGTGTAGCTCAGTGGATTGAGTGCGGGCTGGGAACCAAAGGATCCCGGTTTGATTCCCAGTCAGGGCACATGCCTGGGTTGCAGGCCAGGTTCCCCGTGAGGGCCATGTGAGAGGCAACTATACATTGCTGTTTCTCTCCCTCTCTTTCTCCCTCCCTTCCCCTCTCTCTAAAAAGAAATAAAAATAAATACATAAATAAAAGAGGTGGCTTTTTCTGTATTGCTCTATCACTGGTTTCTGGGAATCTTGTTCTGGGAGAGGGGGAGAGAGAGAGGAAACGAGAAAGCATTTGTAGATTTTCTGGAGTAACTGCTCCCACCAGAGCTAATTTCAAATTGCCAACAGTTTATCATTCAGACCACAGAATTCCCAAGTATGTAATAAGCAGCACTTCACTGCAAAACAACCACTAATCCAAACCAAGTTTCTGATTCTGACTCCTATGTTTTATTCTTCCATGCTTCTTTGCCTCTTCATGCAGTTCTCTTTTGTTTAATCTAATTTAAACCTTTAAACTCAATGTCTTAATTCTGTCATCTAGATTTCCCCCCTCTCAATCATTCTCTAAGTGGAAAGCTGAGACAAGGTTCCAATCTGCAGCTCTGATTTGATCTTGTTCTTGATGCATACAATTATGTCAGAGGCTCCCCATTGCCCTTATGAAAAAATTCAGACTTTTAAAGCATCTTGTAATGCTTGCCAGGATCTGGGATGTGATTCCCACTACAATCTTGTACCATTGATCTGATTCAGATAAAGTTAGCTTATTCAAACATCGACACAAATCATTATGTTGCCCATTTTGGATCCTCATTCAAGACAGAGCCAGGTGAATTTGCATTAAGCTACATCCTTTAAATCAGACCCTGTGTCTCTGCCAGATGTCCCTGTAGTAGGCAGAATAATAGCCCCGACGATGTCCCTGGAAGATGTGAATATATTACCTCACATTGTGAAAGGGACTTCGCAGATGTGATTGAGATTATGAACCTTGAGAAGGGAGAATATCCTGGATTATCCATGCGGGTCCAATCCGATAATATAAACCATTAAAATTAGAGAATCCTTCCCAATGCTGTCAGAGAAATGCAATTTAAAATGACACAAACCTTTGCTTTGCTATGGAGGAGGGGGCTAGGAGCCAACTAACGTGACATTCTCTAGAAGGACGGAATGGCTTTCACTGTACAGGAAGCAAAATAATGGGAACATGGACCCCCACAGCAGCAAAGAACTGAATTCTACAATAACCATAATGAGCAGGAAATGAATTCTCTCCTTGAGCCTTTAGAAAAGAATGCAGCCCTGCTGATAGTTTGATTTTAGCCCAGAGACTTCTGGACTTCTGACCTCTGAAACTGCAAGATAATACATTTGTGTGGTTTAAGCTGCCAAGTTTGTGGTTGTTTGGTATGGCAGTAATAGAAAACGAATACAGGCCCCTTCAGCAGGTGCCAATAGTCAGCTCTGGGCAGTTTACATAAATCCCATTTTATTCAAAGTCAACCCATTCTTCTGACCCTGACCCCAAGCCACTTTTCTAAAGATTAACTCTGTTCTCCATCCCACAGGGATAGCACTGCTACCTGAATTTGTCATCTCTGTCATTCATTTAAGCAATTCTTGTACTTAATTGTTAATTAAAATATGCTTTCCCAAGATGAAGTATAAGATTAACAACACATTGTACCATCAGTTCATAGTTTGTCTTTATTTTGCAATGTTTCACTGTTTTATATTTCTTGTTATATCCTTATTGGACAAATCATGTTTCTCTTTTATTTCTATTCTGTTAGATGGTGTTATGAACTGAATTTCTGTGTGCCCTTGTCTCCCAAATTCATATGTCAAAGCCCTACTGTCCAGTGTGATGAGATCTGGATCTGGGGCCTTTGGGCCAAAATTAGGGTTAAATGAGGTCAAGAGGATGGAGCCCTCATAATGTGATTAGTGCCCTAATAAGAAGAGACCCCAGAGAGCCAGATTTCTCTCTCCACTGAGGGAGGATAAAGAGAGAAGGCAGTTGTATACAAACCAAGAGAAGAGACCTTATCAGAAACAGACCATCCTGACACCCCTGTCTATCCTGCAGCATGGAGAGAAAGTAAATTGCTCTTGGACCTTTTTTATGGCAACACAAACATACCAAGACAGTAAGTAATCCTGAAGGTTTATCATACATACTTGTTACTGCCTCAGGTCAGTCAATATGTTATCATCTGTGACCACAAGTGATTCGAATACTTTAAAAGACTTTAAAACTGATCAGCCCTTTCTCACTTACATAAAATATTATTTAGCATATATATGCTTTTATTTAATCTATTTTTTGCAATTTTATTGTTTTCTCCATTACTATTTACCCTTCTTATCTTATACATCTCTCTCCTCTACAGTCACCACACTGTTGTTCATGCCCATCAGTCCTTTATCCTTTTTATTCAATCCCTCCACCCCGTAAGCATCCTCCCCGCCTGAGCTGTCCGCTTGCTGTCTATATATGCATCTGTCTGCATTTTGCTTGTTAGTTCAGTTTGCTCATTAGATTCCACATACCAGTGAAATCACATAGGGATTTATTCAAAGAAATCCAAAACACTAATTCGAAAGAACATAACTGCCCCTATGTTTATTGCAGCATTATTTGTAATTGCTGAGATATGAGGGCAGCCCAAGTATCCATCAGGAGATTAGTGGACAAAACAACTGTGGGATAGTCACCCAATGAAATACCACTCAGCCATAAAAGAAGAAGAAACCATTGCCCTTTGCAACAGCACGATGGACCTGGAGAACATTATGCTAAGTGAAATAAGCCAATCAGATCATATATATGTTTTTAAACCTTATACAGAGATTATTATTGTGGTGGTGGTCATTTATTTTTAAAGATAATACTATATTTTGCCACATATAATCCATACTTTTTTGCCCAAATTTTTGAGGGAAAAATAAGGACGCACATTATACATTGGTAGGACATGAAATAACCTGTATCTGTTCTTGTGTTTTGTAATTATTTGCTACATAAAATTTCTTGTGTCATAATATTTTCAAAAAATAAATTCTAAAATTCCTTTATAACACAAAAAACAAGAATCTAAATATAAATAAATAAATTTAAAAATTAAAATGAAAGCTTTTTTTCCTGAAAGTTTGGACCAAAAACATGGGTATTATACACAGCAAAATATGGTACATGTTATAATTACATACACACCTACCAATTTCTCTACTCATCACTCTTATTTAACTTTCAAGCCTTTTTGGAGTCATATTCCTCCTTTCATACTATATCTCTTAGAAATGTACTGTATTTTTCAGACTGTAAGATGCATCTTTTCCCCCCAAATTTGGGAGGGAAATGGGGGTACATCTTATAGTCTGAATATAACTTACCTGGCTGTTTACATTTACATTGGTGAAATATTATGGTATTTATGTTATTCAATATTTTACCACATTTTTTGCTTCAGAAATTTTTTTCCTATTCTCCTCCTCTGAAACTTAAGTGAATCTTATGGTCCAGCACATCTTATAATCTGAAAAATATGTGTGTATTTGATAAAAGTCTGTTGTGTTAAATACTCAGTTTTTTTTCTACCTGGAAATGTCTTTATTTCAGTCTAATTTTGTTTGGTGTAATTCAGGATTGATTTTATTTATTCTCAGAATTTTGAAAATAGCATTCCACTGGTATCTGTCTTACCTGTTTACATTAGAAAAGCTTGGCCCCGGCTGGTGTAGCTCAGTGGATTGAGCACAGGCTGCAAATCAAAGGGTCACCGGTTCAATTCCTGGTCAGGGCACATGCCTGAGTTGCAGGCCAGGTCCACCAGTGGGGGCCACGTGAGAGGCAACCACACATTGATGTTTCTTTCCCTCTCTTTCTCCCTCCATTCCCCCTCTCTAAAAGTAAATAAATAAAATTAAAAAAAAAAAGAAAAAGAAAAGCTTGCTCTCAGGCCAAATCAATGGCTCTGAAACACGTGAAGAGTATTAAACTGCTGATGCCTAGACCCACTCAGGTAATTAAAATGTGCAACTCACCCTCTAAAAACCATGGCTCTAAATGTTTTTGCTTTTTCAGTGATCTTTATTTTTATATCTTCTTTTTATGATCTTGCTTTTAATATCTTCTGTCCTTCCCTTTGGTATTTATAATTTTCCTACAACATGCTATATCATTGACATCCTTCTACTCATCTGTGGATTCATGTCATTCATCATTTTTTGAAACTTATCACACACACACACACACACACACACACATATTTAATATTGCCTCTCCTTCATTCTCCCTACTCACTTCTCTGGTACTAGACCTATGTCACATCTTTTCATTCTATTTTATATGTCCCCTAACATTACTTTAATATTCTTTAACTTCTTTTTAGTTATTTTCTTCTGGGCTAGAAGTTTTTTAATTTATGAAATTTATAGCTGCTTTCATCCCATCCATGGAGGATTTTTTTTTTAATTTTTATTTTTATACAATTTTAGATCCATATGTTTCCAATCAGCAAGCAGGGTCCTGCTGCTCACCACCACCCTCTAGACAAAATTCCAGAGGCAAAGGTTTGGTGGTAAAGTAAAGGAATCTTTATTCAAAAGTTACACAATTTTTTAATGACAGTTTTCCACATTTATTAGTCATTAAGCCTATCAATTAAGGCTAAAATCTTAAATCTTTAGTTGCAGCTTTAATCACTTAAGCCTTTCAAATAAGGTTAAATTCTTTATCCCCAGGCCAGGTAGCTCAGCTGGTTAGAGTACTTTCCCCATATGCCAAGGTTGGGGGTTCAATCCCCTGTCAGAGTACATACAAGAAGCAACCAATGAATGCATAAATAAGTGGAACAAGAAGTTTATGTTTCTCTCTCTCCCTTCCTCTCTAAAATCTATCAATAATTAAAAAGTAACGGCTAAACTCTTTAACTCTTTAGTTACAGCTTTAATCACTTAAGCCTATCAATTAAGGCTAAAGTCTTTAGCATGTGAGTTGTATCATTTTGCCTGTTAGTTTTAATTATCTTATTTCTATAGGATTAGCTTACAAACTAAAATAACATAAGATGCAAAAGTTACACAATTTTGGAAGAATAGTAGGCTTCTGACTCAGAGCCCATCCCCTCTGGAACACCCAAGGAAGAATAACCCTGCCACCCTCTGCCAGGCCCTCCTGATCTTAGGCTGCACCCAGAGTTTCACTCCATCAAAAATACTGTCCAGTGGGGAACACAGGCAGCCACAGCATGATCATCCAGGCATCCTCAAGAACAAAGAGATTGAGAGCCGGTCTCTGCCCCCATTTTGTTTTAAATCTTCTGGCCCATGATTCCATGCACTGTGGAGGCATTCAGCTTCTCAATCAATCCCATCCTAGACCACCACCTCAGGCAACCTTCTCCTGCAGCCTCTCCCTATTCCTCCCTGGTGATCTGATCAGATCTCTCTGTATCACATAGAGAACTGGAATAAAGGTACATAGGATCCCATAAAACTCTCAACAGTTTTCCTCAAAAGCGGCATGATGTAGTGTGTGTGTGTGTGTGTGTGTGTGTGTGTGTGTGTGTGTGTGTGTGTGTGTGTGTGTGTAGTGCTCTGCAGTTTTATCCCATATGCCGATTCAGGATATAGGACTGTTGAGGAAGGAATTCTGTGATATTCAAATCTTACGTCATTCCTGCGCCTTGTCATCCACTAATTTGTTCTTTATCTCTATATTGTTATTATTATTATTTCAAGAATGTTATAGAAATGGAATCATATGGTATGTATTTTTTTAAATGGGTGCTTTTCAAAAACATTAATACCCTTGTAAGACACCTAGGTTGTTGCATGTATTAATAGCTTGTTCCTTTTTATCGATGAACAATGTTCCATTGTCTGAACCACAAACCATTCAACCATTTGCCTATGGAAATATACTTGGATTCTTTCCAGTAAAATGCTATGCCCATGTGTCTGCAGGTTTTGTATAGAAATAAGTGCTCAAATGTGCCCTGGCTGGTGTAGCTCAGTGGATTGAGCGCGGGCTGGGAACCAAAGGGTCCGGGTTCGATTCCCAGTCAGGGTACATGCCTGGGTTGCAGGCCAGGTCCCCAGTGAGGGCCATGTGAGAGGCAACCATACATTGCTGTTTCTCTACCTCTCTTTCTCCCTCCCTTCCCCTCTCTCTAAAGATAAATAAATAAAATCTTTGAAAAAAAAAGAAATAAGTGCTCAAATGTGTGATTCTTAGGTCAAATGATAATTGTATATTTTATAAGGGTGAACAGTTTTCTAGAATGGCTGTATAATTTTAAAATTCTGCCAAAAATGCATGAGAAATCCAGTTTCTCTGTATTCTTAAAAGCATCAGGTGTTGATAATACTACTTTTTATTTAAGTTGTTCTAATAGATATGTAGTGACCAGCTGAGTTGTATTTAATATTTTCAGTTTCTTAAGTCCTTAGAAGTCTAGACATGTTTGTGATTTATGCACACTCTCAGTTGTGGTAGTTTATATCTTATATGTTTTATTACTTTGATTTTTTCTTTTTTGTGAGTTCACATTTGAGTAAATTTAATCTTTATAATTCCTGAGAACCAAAAATGGAGATTTCCTCCCCCTAGAATTTGGACTGCTCATGCTTGTAGGCGCAGGTTGCTGCGGACCTGGAATTACTTCAGGCATATGGAGGGTCTGAACCAAATACAAGAGTCTCAATTTCACCTGCAACATTTTAAGTGAGACCCTCATGTTAGTTTCCCCATATCAGCATTTATAGCACAAATGCCTGAAAGTAAATTTCGATTTCTAAACTGCTTAAGAATTTTTTTTTTAAGTATTAGCTATCTATTGTTATTGTATGTTTGGGGCCATTGGAGAATTCCTTTTCTGTCTTGAAATTTTATAAATGTAGTAAAATATATTTCACCAACAATATCATTATTGTTGTGGTGAAAAGAGAGCAAAATTGTAGAGTGTAATTTGTATGGGCTAGTGATGGTAGGAGGTTAGCCCGCCTCTGAAACAATAAAAAATCAAAAGAAAAAAATAAAAATGCGCCATGTTACAGGCCACCAACCTTCTGAATATATAGAGTTCATGATTCCTGATTGAAATAACTGACCCAATATAGAAAAATCATCTCAAAACATGTTCATTCAAAAGCTAGAATTGTACCTCTACTGTCTAGACCGTGTATTTGTTATATTACAAAAGCCTAACCTCTCAAGGTCAGAGCAGATAGGGTTTTTTTCCTTCCAGTAGTCCTCTTATACTCAGTAAAAGTTAAATCTTTTCTTCTCTAGAATTACATACATAAAGGAAAAATTGAAACAGAACAGTACATTGATAGGTATAGGATTGAAATACTTTCTTACTGAATCTAATTGATAATTTATTTAAATGTCATTTCTTTTCTTAGAAAGAAACTTTTATATACTAGTCACCTTCATGGGGGCAAATATCATTAATTAAAAAAAACCTTTACATCATAAAAAGAAATGTCAGCACTTCTAATTTACTGATCTCAACACATTCGTTTGTTGATAAATTTAAGCAATGGTATAGACTAAAGGAAATGTGGTCCTATAAAATGGCTAAAAGCATCCAAATTCCTCACTAGGTATAAACTTTAACTTCATTTAATTGTCAGTAAAATTCAGATCAAAATTGTTTCCCCCCTCAGAATAACTCAACTAGAAAGAAATGTAAATGTAACAGAAACTTGATCAAAAGAAAGCAATTTAAGAGGCTTGTAATTTCAAGGAAGTGAAAACAGTGAGATATGTGAAGCATTGCAGAATAAATAATATAAAAATATGCAGTTTTTCAGACTAAGTGAACGATCTTTCTACTTTTTGATGTTCACTGCAATACCATTTAGTAATACAGTATGAGGCATTCAAGTAACGATTTAAGTAGTATTTACCAAAAGTAGTTGTACAAAGAAGCAAACCTTTGATTCTCACAGAACAGAGCTTTTAGTATTTGATGTGCTCTTTGGAGTGTTCTGGATTTTAAAATGTCTTTCTGCAAAAGAGCCAGTTCCGTGGAGACAATAGAAAAGAAGAGTGCTCTGACTAAAATTTTCCCCCGCATCCAAGCTCTTACCAGAGACGTGACAATGGTGAGACTACCTAAAAGGACAGTGTGCAGGAGAAGGAGCGTGAGGAACGGAGCTGCCAGGGCTGCCGCACTCAGACTGGGCTGAAGCTCATTCCTTTGCCTGAGGCTCAAGTCCACATATGCCAAATCCTAAGGTATCTGCTGCCAATTTTCCCTTCCCCATTCCACTGCCATTGTGATATGTGGAAACATAAATGTACCACTTAAACACAATTCTTTCTTTGGGTTTTCAGGATTCTTTATTAACATTACCAAATTTTTCTTCACATGAACTTCACATGGTCATCATTTATAATTGACCATGCAGTCTTCCTTCATTAGTTTTCTTAATCTTTGTAAAGTACAAAAACTATTATCTTTACTTCTAGGAACATAATTTAAATAAGAAAAATATAAATTACATCAGGATACATACACACTATATCCAGAAAAGCTTTAACCAACTTTAGAATTTATTGTATCAGAAGTAAATACTTTGACCTATCAATTCAGAATTGGCCATTTAGCTAACCAGTGTTAGAGCCCTCTGAAGAAAGAGAGGAGAGAGAGAAGAGTGATACCTGATTTTTGTCTGCCAATCTGTCAATCATGTCAGTGGTTCCTTTCTAACCTTCAGGATAAAATCCAAATCCCGCAGCATCACACAAAAGACCTTTCATGATTTTTGATCCCCAGATTCAGTTCTCAATCTGTCCTTACATGTTCTGAACACTCCATGCAGACTGGCCTGCAGTATCTCCAAAAGCATCAGCCCTGTCATAGTCTGATGCCCTTGAACACACCACTACATCTTCCTGAATCTCTAGTCTCTAATTTTTTTTTAACCTGGAAAATTTCTACTAATCCAGAAAGACTCACATCAGGAATCAACCCCTTCATTGCCTCCATATCTGGGTGAAATGCTTGTCTTTCTGATCACCCAACTGTGCAAATATATTGCCTTCTTCAGCCTTACCGGACCAGATTGTATGAACTACTGCACTTCTCTGTTACATTGTCTAGATTTTGGGAAAATCTGTCTCTCATCTCAGCACCCATAGTGCACATGAGATTAAAGGGCACTTCAGAGAAGTTCAATAAAGAAATACATTTTGCAGAGTTGTTCTACTATTTTTCCCTGGTCAAAAATAGTAGTCTCTTGTGCTTGGCGCCATTTTTATTCAGACAATGGTTAAGGCTCAACTCATAATGTTATGTTATGGATCTGTTCTCATGCTGCCTCATAGCATCTAATTGTTCGATTTGTCTGTCTGATTATTGTCAGCCTGCTGGGTGTTAGGATGGAAACTCACAGCTATTTTAAGAGGTAATTATTGTCAGCCCTGAAAGTTTTATTTATCCTTTTCTGTATTCTTCTTCCTTTTATATTCCTTGGGACCACTCAAAAGCATTTAAAGCCATCTTTATATTTATTTTTCCAATGTATATTTCCAGCTGAGTTATTTTTTATTACTTGGTAGTTTGTCTTGCAGAATTCTCAGACTGGCTTTGAGAAAAGTTCACGTTACATCATTGCAGCTTCTTAGTAGTTTATACCATTATACCAGGGAAAGCAACAGGAGAAAGAAGAAAGTCAGATTCTCTTTTAGAGGCCAGATAGTACAGCGTGGCAATTAGGGTAAGCCGGCTAAAAGATGTAGAAGCAGCAGAGACATCCAGGTGGATTCTTGATCTAAAGTTCAGAGTTTTCTCCAGACTGCTGTTTAAAAGGAGGTCTGTATTATGAATTTATCCTTACTTCAAGAATGTGTCAAGACTCGTAATTAAAGCTAAGAAGGTGGTTGGTATAGGAAAAGCAAATAAAAGCAGTGACTAAGAGGAGGTGTAGCATCTGCCCCATGAATTCTATTTGTGCTTGGAATAGGGAGAATCAGCCATCAAGTGAGACAGAGAAAAGTAGCAGCTAGCATAATGTTTCTGAGCCCTAAGCAGCTCTCCTATCTGCCTTTCTGTCACTGCGGGGCTACACTGCATGTCAATGTGCAGTAGAGTAAAACAAGTCACATTAGGCAAAATAGAAAATGAACGTGTTTCCTTGTTAGAAGACTTCTTAAAGACCTTCCCTTGAGCGTTGAGTTCCTAGGAGGGGGGACGTCTACTGGTCTGGCAATGCTAAGCAGTAGCATGGTGGAAGCCCCGAGGCTGGCTTTCAGACTTCCACTGATTTGGCTGATGAGACAATGGGCTCAAATGGATTTAGACAGTTTATTATTCCCATCACAGCAGGCAACAGCAGCTCCATGCTTTTCTTGGTTCTTCTTGCCCCACAAGTCCCATGGGGGTCACATATGGAGGGCTCAGGAGTCTGTGTCGCATCTGAGGGACATGGAGCTTAAAAAATCCCCAATCTTGTGAGACAAATGCTAGCATAACCATCTATTCTCCTCTCCTCTGCAGAGAGTGACATTCTGTTTATTTTCCAGGAATACAAGCAAATCTCTCCATGAAGGGACGGGAAGTACTTCTGCTTTAATATCCTGGAATGTCTCCTTATACAAACATTCTTAAATTGGCATTCTTAAATTTTTAAAATGCTTTTGCACAGAAGAGTGTATAAAAACATGAGAGATCTAGTGAGAATTGCCTCCCAATAGGGATATAATATTCAGTGTTTTTCAAATGTACTTAAATCACTAAAACTACCTATTCTCCTTTTCTTTCTTTTTTTCTTCTTTCCCCCCCAGCATAAGTATTTTGCTCAATTAGCATATTTTAGAGTGCTCTTTGAAATACACTGGTGGAGAGATTGTACAAAGAGCTGAAGTCAAATACCTTGTTTCAAAGGACAATTTAAGACTACCAGTTATGTGATGTTGACCAAGATTCATTAAATGACATTAACCTCAATGTTTTCAGTTATGACAGAAAATAATAAAAAGCTGAAATATGCTAACAATTTATTTATGTATGTGATGCATGCAATAACCAAAGTAGCCAATAAGAATTGTTAGTTTCTCCTGCTTTAGTTCTTAAAAGAAAACCTTTTGCTTATAAAATACCTTCATTTTCTCAGAGTTGTATGCATTTGTTCATTTTCAGAGACTTCCTCAAACATTTTCCAAATACATCTAGTAGGAAACAAAGGGATATTCAATCTACATGATATCAGAAACTGAACTGGATCCTTTTTTAAGTTTAATACAATCTTTACTAATTTTAATGATATAAAATTTCTTCTCACTAGAATGAAGTTAAAAATAGTTTCAATAAATCATGTCATTACTCTAAGTTAAAGAACTATATTTACTTGTTTTATCTGTGTGTCTTACATCAGATTAGCCAGAAGCAGAGCCTCAGGAAAATGGAACTTGTATAGGTAGGAGAAAGCTCAGAAGAAAATCCTGTAAGAAATTAAAGACACTGGAATACTGCCAGGTTAAAAGCTCAGTGAAGACCTGGTTTAGCTGATATCTAGTCTCACTCAGCCTGATCCCACAGGGGGCTCTGGATATGAATAGCACCACATATCTATCTCAGCTCCAGGCAAGGGAGCAGGCTTTTCAAGTGTCAGCATCAGTATCATTTAGACATTGACTGCAGGATACATTTAGAGGTGAGGGTGGCCTCTCCCAGGTGTTTCCCTGTACTTTGAGGCTAGTTTTTACGGGAAGGATGCAACTGCAGACCATTAGCAGCCAATTCTCACAGCTGCTGGGGGTGGGTGCACCTGCCTGGTAAAGAGGATCTAGGTGGGCCAGCATCTCCTGCACGGGGGGACCAGTTAAAGAGAGCTGGATAGTAGTAGAGTGTATGGACGAGATATGACAACTCAGATTAGGAGGATGAAGATGGTGAGAAATGGATGGACGCAGATTTAAAAAGGAGTGAATGTGAAGCTAAGGCATATCAGCTGGGTCTTTGTTAGTGTCCTTTCCTTATATCTGATTCCAAATATTATTTCTCCTTTTCAAATTATTCCATGGTTTCAATTTTCACCAATCTCTTAGTTGCTAACTCTTTTGCCTGGCACTTTGACTTTTCATTTTGTTCTCACCCTCCAATTCTTGGCAGTTCCCCAGGTGCTAATTACACGGTCTTTAGAGATCTCATTTCCCACTCTTGATCTCAACTTATTTCCTTGGCCTCTGACCTACTGCTGCCTAAACACTTATAAATCTGTGCTCTGCTTTTCTGGTCCAAATTACTTGCCTTGCCCCCACAACCTTCTATTTGTGAATTCGGATAGGCAGAGCCACTTTCAGGTTAGGGCCCAAAGAACTTTGTAGACAATCTTGCTGCATACTACAGTGGCACTATGAGATAGTAGGAAGTACAGAAAAAATTTACTTCCTTTCTCTTCCCTTCCCTTCCCTTCCCTTCCCTTCCCTTCCCTTCCCTTCCCTTCCCTTCCCTTCCCTTCTCTTCCCTCTATTCTATCTCTCTCTCTCACTCATTCAAGATTTACAGACCACTACTCTGGAGCCATTTAGTATAGATAAGAAACAAAGAATTACACTGAGTTTTACTGTTGAATGTTGGGAGAATAAGAATGTTTTATTGCCTAGTTCCTACTCTATTAACTGCTCTCATGAATGACACCAATGGCATCAGGTACCTCAAAAGGCAGTCATTATCTTGTGTAATGAGTCTATAAACAGTATGGTCACAAGTAAAAGGTTCATTTACAAATGTTTTGGTACTTAATAAGGAAATCATCAATTTTCTGGAAACTTAATTTTTCTGGGTGACTCCCTCTTTCTTCTAAGTATGATCAGTATATACAGTTACTATAACAAATGTGTGATTAAGTAGAACACTTACAAAGTGTTCTTTTTGATAACTTCAAAATTAACCCAATTTGTCTCAATAGTTCTGGTAAAAATCCTTTGAAAATGTATGATTCCATAAATATCTTGCAAATGGAGCCTTTGAAAATAATAAACTTTTTGTTTCATAACTAAAAATCTTACTGAATTACAAGATTATTTGAACAATTTTCATTTAACTAGATTATAGATGTAAAAGTTGTAAGATGTTGCTTTGAATTTTTTGAAAAAAAATTTAATTTTATAAAACTTTATTTTCCTATCTTTTATACCATTTTGCAAAAAGTTAAATGCAGACAAACATACAGTTATTTGAGATTCCTGCTACTTTCCAGATCGGTTAATCAAGATTCTGCTGTTAAGTAGTTTATTTTTCATTAATTGAGACAACTCTAGTTTAGCCTTATTTTATGCAGGGTTAGAAGGAAAATTTGAGCCTGTACATTTACTTGAAATACAATTAGAATAATGGAAACATCTATATCTTCTTAGCATTAAAAACTGTAGAATAGACAATTAAAAGCTATCCCAGATTAATACTATTAAAATGCCATGAGTAATATCGGCCTGGCTATCTGATTTATCATTCATCATTACTATATAACTTACTCAGAAGCTATGTAATGAGGAGGGACGCTAAGTTCACACAGCTATGAATTCTTAAGTGGGAGAGAAAAAATTCCTAAGATTAGATTGCTTCTCAGAATAACAGCTTCAAATGTCAAATATGTGATTCATTGGAAGGTAGCTTGGGAATCTATTCAGCATACGCTATATCAATAGCACCTGGAGAAGTGTGGAGGGCTAATCATGAAGGTTAGAATGTTCTGAAGGAATTACTTGGTAGAAAGTGCAGAGGGATGAACTGGCTGCACATATCAAACTGGTGACTGCTTTAAATGTTTTTTTTTTTTTCAGGCAAAAGTTGAGGTAATCATTAGATATGTAGTTGTGTGAATTGACTAAAGTCTGGATCTAAAACTAATCAATAGAAATAACTACTGTTGAAGTACATGTGCAGAGAACCATAGGAACTTTGTAGTCAAGCAACACTGAGAAATGTGTTTGAAATAAAACAGGGACCCAAGTCTGCAAAACCAGTTTATTAGATCTTATTCTGTGAGAACCTAGGCTTTCTGCGGAGAGGTTCCCCACAGAACTGTGTTTAGGGTATGTGGATAGGATGTGGGGGTTGTCAGCTATTGACAAGCCATGTTTCAACCAAAGTAACTCTACTTATATCTGTGCCAGTGGTTTTCAAACCTTGAGCACACATCTGCAACACCCAAAAAGCCTATAAAATCAGAATGCTTGGTACTATCCCAAATCTGTAGATCTGGGGCAAGTTGTGAGGAATTGCATTTCTAAAAAGTTCTATACATGTTGGTCTGGGAACCACACTTGGAGAATTACAAAATTCAATTATATATGTTGGGCCAGCTGTAAGTGTTTATTTGAAGAAATCATTCTAAAGCTGAAAGGATTAAGTAATATGTTAAAAATGTTGAAAGAACTCATATAAGTAAATTCTCTTTGACAGGCCTATTTTTCTTTTTTATATGCTTTTTCAGAGGTCTCTGGTACCTGTGAACTTCTGGCTGCCAAAGGTACCTGCTGTATGAATTAGTTTATTCATGCTTTCTCTCTTTTCCTCCTCCATGTATTCAAGACTTAATATACTGTAGACCCCAGGCCAGGTGCTATGCATTGTACTATAACTGAACCTGTGAGAAATGTACAATCTGATATGTAAAGTAGTTAAATGATGACCAGTGTGAGAGGTAATTTAATGGAGTTTTCCTCATACTGTTTTGCCACGGAATAACTCCTTTTTTCCTAGGAATATGAGTAAGTGTTTGACTTAAGAGGTACTAATATTCTTAATTTTGTTTTATTGACTGATTTGAGAGAGATGGAGAGGGATAGAGACATGGATTTGTTGTTCCATTTATTCATGCATTCGTTGGCTGATTTCTGTGAGTGCCCAGACTGGGGATTGGACCTGCAACCTTGGCTTATCGGGACAATGCTCTAACTAACCAAGCTACTCGGTCAGGGCAAGAGACAATACTTGAACTGATTCTTAAAGAATGTGTAGACTTTTCCCAGTCAGGAAAACAATCAACCAACCAAACAAACAAACAAACGTGTTGTTTCAAGCAAGGGAAGTGACATCATGAGTATTTGCTTAGAAATTTCTGAATATCTAACAGTTAAGGATGGAAGGAGCTGAGGAAAGGAGAGCTCAGGGGAGACATTGATTTTGCCATGTTGGGTTGACACTTTGTGAAAATTGATGCCCTGTGCGGGCAGGGATGGTGATTTATAATCTTTTTTAGGTACATTCCCAATTCTCAGTGTCATTCCCTGGCCCCATCCCATAGAAATTTAGATTTATTTTTTCTGTTGTGTAGCTTAGACCCCAGGGTATTGATAAAGCTCCCAATATACACCCAAAGCTGAGAACCCCTGTAAAATCAGCTTTGATTGTGAACTATGTTAGAAGTACTCAGATGGGTTGACAAACGGAGAATTGAACTGGGTTGGTTCTCTCATTTTCTTATCTGGGTGCACACACTTTTTTTCTATTGAAAGGCACGTGCTGTCCTCTCCAACTTCAATTTTTGCCAACCAAACGCCCTTGAATCATGACTATGATTCCCCAGAGTCCACAAGGCCCTTCTCATGGATAAGTTCCTGCCTAATTCTCCAAATTCCTAAGTTAGGCTAGACACCTGCCTCCCTTTGCTTTTTTCCTGAACCAAAGATATTCCTTCATATCTTGTATGTAATGTCTCTCTTACAACATAATTCTTGGTCCTACCATTTTTTTCTTTCTTCCTTGCATCCTCATAACCTATTTTAATTCCTGCCATATGGGAAATAATCAATAAGTCACTACTGACTTCAATGATGAAAAAGGAAAAAAGTGCATAAAAGATGTAAAAAATACAATTGGAAAAATAAAAGAAATAGCAATGAATGGTCATTTGTGACAACTCTGTACTTTGGTGTGTATTTCTCTCCCAGCCTGGAGCAGCCTAGGCTCTCCCTTGCCTTGGTGCTCTCTGCCTCGCTGCTCCCCCTGCCTTACAACTGGCTCCACCTCATCCTGTAGTCTTGGCTCAGAGGGAGGACAAGACCTTCAGATTCTATTACTATAGAGCCTCCCTGCTCCCAAAACATACACAGCTTTTCCCAATCAATAAATCATGTGTGTTTTCTTCATTGCACTTTGTACAACCTATCATTTGTTTCTCCTCCACTGTCTTTCTCCCATTAGATTATAAGTACCAAGAGGTCAGAAACCAAAGCTGCTTGATCACAAACATTGTAACTATTTCCTGGTCCAGTGCTAGGTAACCAAAGGAGATGATTTAATAAGTATTTGTGAAAAAAATGAAAGAATGAATGAATGAATTAAAAATAAGAGTCTGGGCACTAATACAGATTTATTTGCCAGTCCTGCAAAATTAAATAAGATGTTGCCAATATATTTATTTAAACTACTACATCTTAGCAACAAAAACATCCAATTTGAGAGCTATTAATCATGAAAAAAGATAGATCTACATTAAATGCCATGATCAAACTCAGGTATATTGATGTTCTTAAGATGTTACTACATCCCCAATCTTTTGTTACAAAATAACTTGTATAATTTACTAACATCAAATTTAATCATTTACTGCCCTGGCTGGTGTAGCTCAGTGGATTGAGCGCGGGCTGGGAACCAAGCGGTCCCGGTTTGATTCCCAGTCAGGGCACATGCCTGGGTTGCAGGCCAGGTCCCCTTGAGGGCCATGTGAGAGGCAACCATACATTGCTGTTTCTCTCCCTCTCTTTCTCCCTCCCTTCCCCTCTCTCTAAAAATAAATAAAAATAAATCTTTAAAAAAAAATTTAATCATTTACTTAAACAGTCACTTTGTTTGCCAGACCATTTATTTTGCACACAGATCAGAACCCCCATTTATATATTTGAAAATATGTTGTATTTTAAATTTTATTTCCTAATTCCATGCAGATATTGTTCTTAGCTATGGGGATACTCACAGTCTAGTTAAATGTTGTTGATTGTTTCATAATTATTCCTGAGAAAAATCAGTCACTGAATTGCCATCGCCACAGAAGGGAGCAGGTTCCCTTGGCCTCTAGCAGACTTTCCTAACCAGGCTGTAAATTAGAATCACCTGGGAAGCTTTTAAACCAACTAAAGAGGGCACACTTCACCCCCTGAAATTTGAATTTTATTGATTTGGGGAGGAGTCAAGGAATTTCTACTATTTTTAATACTCCTAGGTGATTTAATGTACAGCCAAAGTTGTAAATCTATGATTTAAAGAAAGAAAAATAACTACACTCAAGCAGAGAATGTTTGACTACTTGCTCACTCTCCAGACTTTGAGAGTTGCCCTGACATTCAAGTCAATTGAGTCATTATACATAAATGACAGAGAAATTACTGCTACTTGAGCCCTTGGTGCTGGCACACTAAATGGGCCATGGATATAAAAGACTGGCACTGGTAACCTGTTAAGTCTGGTGATTGGCTAAGGACTGAAACTGGTTGTGATCACCTCATTCAAGTCTGGCCTCTTGAACGTTTGTGCTAAGCCTCTGTCCATGTCATCCTCCATCCCTGAAATGTCCTTCCTTCTCCTGCTGTTATCAGGCTGTATCTCCTCCTGAAGCCAACCAAAGCTGCGATGCCCCAATGGAACCACTCCAGGACAGCTCCAGATCCCTTCCCCATCTGGTAGTCTGAGCGATGTATGTGTATTTAAAATCTTGAATGGAGAAGTACTATGTATTAAGCCTCCCATCAGGCATTTTACATATTCCCTTTAGTCTTCACAGTAATTTCTTTTTAGACCATCTATACATTGTCTTTACTGTCTTTAAATTTTGATATTTGTGCCCCTTTCTTCAAGATTATGAGTTCTTCAAGTTCAGATAAAATATGAAATATTTCATTGTTTTAAGTCACAAGGCTAATGGTTAAAAAGGAAGAGGAGAAAAAGTGCTCTAAGAGTCCCTTCTAGAAGTAAAGTGATGCATTCTTTAATTCTCACAATAATTTTTTGGAGACTTCTTATCCCAATTGTGTAGATGTAAAACTGAAGTTCAGAGAGAAGCATTAAAAGCTTAGACTACTAATTAGTCTAAGATAGGTCACAATTTGAAATCAATTTAGTTACTAATTGAATTTACTGCGAGGGGGGGGGTATTAATCTGGTATCTGAGGGGAGAGTATGCTGGCAAGCTTGGCCATTAGGTACTTTTTTGGTGGGGGGAGAGATGTGAATTGATCACCTACTTCTGTTTCCAGAAGAAGGATAGCTACTAGTTCATCATTTCTATTCTCTTTCTAGGCCCTCATTTCCTGCTTTTTGGGGGGAGTGAGAAATGATTTGCCTAATTGGTGGGCTTGGCAGAGGAACTGAGCTTGCTCACCCCTATTCGTCCCTCTCTTCATTTTCTTCAGGAGCTAACTGCCTGTTAGGAATACGCACTTCCCTCTGCTTCTCCACACCATCAGTTTGCCAGGGGCAGGTCTCCAGAAGGGGATGCTGGTGGCTTCCGTGCTGCTTGTGAATGGGTATACATGTCTATCTAATTCTGGGTCAGCCTTGAGAAAGCCATAGTTGATTTATGCCTAAGACATTTCCTCCAATATCAGCTTCATTGGCACAGGTAACATTTTAGTTTCAGTTTCTGACTTAATTGGCAGAAGATGTAAGCAAGTAAAACAGCGGTGTCCTTTGATCCCTTAAAAAAATGGTTCTCCAAATTGTCCAGGACCAGAAGCTTTAGTAACCTGGGAATGTTTCAGAAATACAAATTCTCGGGACCCACCCCAGACCAAAATCTGTGCTTGAACAGATTTCCCGAGAATTCTGATGCCTGCAGAAGTATCAGAAGCATGGCTATGGGGCGGACCTTGACTGGCTCTCAGGCTCTGTGATGGTGGGTAACAGAGATGCTCTTGACGGTGCCGTCTAGGCCGCAGTTGGAGTCTGAGAACAGGCAGAGGCAGGTGTGGGGTGAGGAGCACTAATGGTGCGTGCAGACAGAGGGACAGTAGGTAGAGACACCTCACCTATCAGTTTTCCTTCCAGGCTCTGAAAAGAGAGGTTGTGATTTTATTTTGCTTTGTTTCAAATTATTTTTCTTCTCTATTGCTATAAAATTTCAGTGTCTAAAAGGTTGGGCGGCTTTTTTTTTTTTTTTACTTTCTATTTTACAGATAGCTGAAGAGTAAAAAGATTATCTTTCCATTGTCATCCCTGAATAAACTGCCAAAAGAGGAGGAGGGATTGGTACATGTTCTGCAGAAGCGGTTCATCCTGTCCTCCTGAGCAGTTATAGCTGAATTCAGCTGGGAGCAACATAGTCTAAGCCAGTGGTTCTGAAAGTGTGGACCCCAAGCATTAGCATTATTGGGGAACTTACTAGAAATGCAAATTTGGGGTTCTATCTCAGACTGCGAAATCTCAAATTCTGGGGATAAGATCCAGCAGCCTGAGTTTTATCAATCTTCCCAGGTAGTTTTGATTCACTAATATTTGAAAACCACTGCTAAGACCCTGTCTTTATTTTATTTTAACATTTTTTGTTTATTCTATTACAGTTGTCCCACTTTTCCCTCCTTCACTCCCCTCACCCAGCCTGCCCCCACTTCCATAGTCAATCCCCACACCGTTGTCCTTGTTCATGGGTCCTTCATACATGTTCTTTGACTAAGCCCTTCATCTTTCTTAGTCTCCACCTCTCCCCACCCTTTTATAGCTGTCAATCTATGCCTTGATTTTATGCTTCTGGTTCTGTTTTGCTCATTAGTTTATTTTGTTCATTATATTCCACTTATAAGAGAGATCATATGATATTTGGGTAGAGGCCTTGATACTCACAGTCTGGTCTGGCACAATAGTAGAGGAATCATCTGGAAGTGTCTTAGAAATTCAGATCTCAGGCCAGTGCAGGACCCATTGACCTATTTACAATCTGATTTTAACAGAATTTCCTGGTTACTGGTAAACACATGCACATTGAAATTTTAGAGCTAATGTAGGGTGAAGGATGCAAATGTGAATCATGGAACAGAAAAGTGAACAGGATTTTAATGAGGTTTTCAGACTAAACTACAAACATATACATTAAAATCTGGGGAGTGAGGTTAGAGGGAAGAAATGGATTGAAATTTGGAGAGAGGTAGCTGTGTGGAAACCTCCTTGGAGCCTGAGGCCCCTACTTCAGTCTGGTTGGCTTTATTACCTCATGCTTACTCTTTTGTTAATCCTGTTCTGCCAAGTACTTGTGTGGGCCTAGACTACCTCCAGGGACTTTATTGTATCTCATACCACTATATGAATCTTCATGAGCCACCATTTTAGTTCTGCATTAAATTTCCAACTAAGCTTTTTTTGGAATTCTTTTCACAACAGGGCAGGCCTCTCTAGATGTCCACAGAAGGTAATTTCTCAGCACATACAGGTAGTGGCCTGGGATCATGGGTGGCCAATGCTGAGCATGGCCCTTCCACCTGCCATGATGAAAGGCTTACCAGAGGGCCCTGGGCCAGAGGGAATGTCTATTGTTCTGTAAAAAAAAAAAAAAAAAAAAAAAAAAAAAAGTAGCTCCCTCCTTATCTCCCCTGAGGGTCCTTTTTTTTTTCTTTTACCTGATGACTGCTTCTTGACCTTTTCCTTCTGCATTTACACACTGATGTAATGTAGCTCTGGGCCACAGCATAGGTTTATGCAACCTGGATCCATGCTGCCTTTGTCTGGGACCCCTTATCACCAACCTCAGACTGGAGGAGGTGTGGTCTATCTCACACCCCGTCGCCACCATCAGTTCACTCCCCTGTTATGTGGGTAATAAACAGCATGTCCACATCTGCTCGTCCTCTGGGTGGTTTCTTCATAATATCATGAATACTTAGGAAGCTCCCTGGTTTGGAGCTCCTGCGTTACAGATCAATAAGAGCCAAGTCAACTCTGAGCATTTAAACATGTGGCTGGAGTGTGAATAAGTAGTTGGAGAAATTGTAAAAAGGTCAGGTAGCAAGTACGACTAGCTTTGTAATGAGCAATAGTGCTTGCAAAAAGATTTGGCATTTCACAGTACCTGCAGGCTGAGTTTGATTAGTTATTAAAATTATGGGTGGCTGGTGGGGAGAATCATGATAATTGGTATAGGTCATAGATAATCAAAAGTGTCTCTCCCAGTGGGATGAAACTTATTAAAATTTGTTATTTAAATCTCTTTGTCATTTCCACATTTTGCTCACATGCAAAGTGGCTTGTGCCAATCTTGGTCTCTAAGGAAGCATGCAAACATCTTCCATTGTTCTTTGTTTGGTGTTAATTAACATTTTCAAGAGGATTGACTTAGATGCATCTCTGTAGATCCTGAAGCAATCTCCCCATTCACCTTCTAGATCATTGTTTTATTTCATTAGATAATAAACTTTTAATATTCACAATGCTTAGATTATTTCAACTGGTGTTTCCAAAAATTGTAATGACACACAAATAATCTTCATCTTTACTCCACCAGCACTGAGGTAAGGAAATGCTTTTGTGAGTGGGAAAAATCCCTTATTTCTAGCTGTAACCCTGTGCTTTGGAATAATGCAACTCTAGTTCCTGGAAGCCAGTCAACATGACTAATTTGGTAAAAGAGGTGAACTGTCATCCACCCCATTGGCTCTGAAACCTGGTGGGACATTGGAATCACTTGGGGAGATGTTAAAAATCTTGATGCCTGACTCTCCCTCCAAAAAATTAATCCATCTGGTCTGAGGTTGGGACCAGTCATCTATTTTATTTAAGCAGCTTCCAAATTTCTGGTGTTATTGCACTGATTAGTTTTGTCTTCTCCAATTAGCCTCCTGCATACTTTGCCTTCATCATATCCTTGTCTTGGATTACTTAACTCCTCATCTTTCTTGGGGGTCCTATTACTTTCATCATAAACTTTCCTAGCTGCCCCATGTATTCAATTTCTTTCCTATACACTAAACAAAAAACCCCAACATATTTGATGTGAAACACAGAAAAACATAAAGGGAAAATAATAAATGATCCTATCAATCAAGGATACTTACTGAGAACACTTTTATGTATGTGTCTCTTTACAGGTGAATACACATGTTTCTTTACCAAAATTTTTCATACTAAATATATACTTCATTTTATCTTACATTGTTTCCCTAGCACAACATTATGTAGGGTGCCCTACGACAAATAATGATTCTTTTACTACAAGCATTTTGGATGATTGAGGGCATGCCATCATTGCATGCACCGTAATTTAGTACACTAACCCTTGTTCTTTTGCACTGAAGTATTTTTAATTATTTTTTTTTTCTGTGAAAAACAGTGCTGGGATGTCTCCTTGTTTTGATATATCAATATGAGTCTCATAATTCTTCACCACCACTCATGGGTCAGTTGTTATGGGCAGAGAAGACACTGACAGGTCAAACAAATAAAGCAGCCCATTCTTACTGTAAGCTAGGTCTTCAAAAAAGACCTGGTTTGAATGCCAAGTTCTTCTGCTCAGTTTAAGAGACTCCCATTGTCCCAACTGAAGAACTTCAGATGCCCAAGGTGTCTATATCTCACAGGATCCACTAAGTGAACAGGATTGAAAAGTATTAAAGTATTCTATAAGCAGTTTCTATACCTTTACAGCAGTGCCTCCCAAATTACCCTGGTGAAGGAGAGATTTTTGCTTGTTTCATTTTGTTTTACTTCCAATTTTTCATGGATATATACTTTTGTAAAATAGTATAAAAATAAATTTCTGGAAAAATGAAATAAAATAACATAAAATACAAAGCCCATTTTTTTTTATTACTAGATTCAAGAGTCATAAAATTTCTTTGACAAACTGCCATAAATATTTTAAGACCACACTCTCAAACTCTACACTCGATTTCATAGCAGTCCAGTAACTAACGGTTTTATAACTCAGCACTGATGGACCATAATTTGAGTGGCACTGGTTTAGAACAAATTCTCAAGGAGCAGAGTTAGCTAAGTGAGAGAGTTCAGTGTTGGAATGGGAAAAAATGTTTTGCCAAGGTATGACAGAAATGCAAATGCAAAGTAAGTATTTTTGGTAACAGAGCAATAAACAAGGGAGACGATAAAGGTCACGACCAACGCTAAACACACACAGGGCTAGAAATCATGTGACCTACAATTGGAATTATCCAGAGAAGAGAGAAAAAACTGTACCAGGTTGATATGCAAACTCACAAAGTATTACATATTTTTCCAAAAATGTTCTATTTCTTGAACTAGTAAGTTTTACAGGTTTTTCTCCTTAAACCCATTTATTAAAGTGTACCTGTAAGTTTTATGCACTTCCATATATTTTATCATTAAACAATGCTACACATACACCTATGTGCTGATGCTTGCTAAAGCTGTGACAAATGCTTCTGTGTCAACACAACTGAATTCAGCTAAGTGACGGAAAATGGGCATTGTAGGTGACTTTGGTAACACATATTAAAAAATACAGCATTTGTATCTAAAATTCCTTTCAACAGCCCTTAAATAAAGGATCTCATACTTATCTCCCTTACAAAGACTAAACAACTGATAAAAGCAAAGACAGACAAAAGACTCATTTTTACTAGTGAAGGGCAGAGCTTATTATTCTTAAAGGAATGCCGTCAGGTAAGATTTTTCCTAAAGCAATAATTGTGTGGGTGTGTGTGTGTGTCTTACATCTAAATGCCAGGACTGAGAGTGGGAAAGGCCTTTCTTACTACCCTCCCTCTCTTACTTAATTTCAGTTGCTTAATGAGAGAAAGAGGAAACATTCCTTCACTTACCCTTAAGATGGCATAGCAAATTTTTCAGAAATAACTATATGATGTTTAGAGAATATTCTTACTAAGAATATATACATATGCATGTATATAAACATGTACATATTGAGATTAGCCAAGGGAGTCTCTTTTCTTTTTCAACTTGAGTTTAAAAATCAGTGTTTCGTGAGTTAAGCTTTGTTTTTCTGATTTTCACTTGTTTCATGCTTAAGTGATGAGGGGGCGTGAGCCATCTGGAGAGAGATAATGATACCTTGTTATTTGTCATATTTGTTCCAATTTCCATTTCCATTTTATTACAGAACTCCTAGAGCACTTTTCTCTGATCCTTACCCAGAGTTCTAAACAACAACGTCTCTCCTGGCTCCTTTGGGTTTGCTCATCAAATATAAAGGAGGATAGAATTCTGTGGCATGATTCTCAGGTCACCCTCTACAACCCTCTGGAAGCCTTTGTCCTCTTTTCTGCAACTGGTGGAGCCCCAGAATCAAGTCCAGAACCACTGGCTTCTCTCTACTGAGGAGAGATTGTTCATGACTAAATTCTGGAACTATGGGCAGGTTGCTTATCCATTTGGGGCTTTAGTTCTCTCATTTTTTGACTGATTTTTAAATTATCTTTTAAAATTGTTTAAGAAAACATTGATTTTTTTTCCTGCCCTAGGAGTAGATGAAAGAATGAGAAAGAGAAAGAGAATGGGGTCAGAGCAAATAAGTTTATGAATTAAACGCACTTGGCTCAGCAGAAATAGAACCCAGGGGATAAAGCCAAAGAGGAGGGGCTCTTTGCACCCCTGGGACACCTTTTGAGCTCTGTGTCACCATGGTTATTTTTATTGGCATTCCTCAAAACATTTGGGTTAAGGATAAGAACAAGAGAAACAGGATGAGAGAGAAGGAAAGAGAAAAGAAATAGATACTGGGAAGAGAGACAATTATCTAATTGTTTCTTGTTAAATTTCCTGTTGGTGAGAAACAAGGGACAGATATAAAGCAAAATAAAAATATAAGTGCAAAGGGAGATTGCATAAAAGTAGCCAAAAATGAGAGCAACACACATTGTTGGAGGCCCGTTTCTCTCCTGCTGGTCACCAATCAGAAGTCTACTTGCTTCCATGTCAAGGATTGCAAATCAATTGCTTTGAAAGACAAATGGGTAATGTAAGTGAAGCTGGCTCAGCATGAGATAAAAAGGAATGATAAAAGTTGTCTGAATACAGGGTGGGACAAAAATAGATTTATAGTTGTTTGTATGGAAAACAATACCATACTTAATAAATAATAATACAATAATAAACTGTGTTTCATGTACTCACATCTGTAACCCTACTGTAACAGGGTGCAGCCAAGGGGGGCCCCAAATAGGGATTTATAATGGGGTCCAGAACTCAAGGTGTTCAGGAAATATTAGAAAAATACATGTATAGGATGCCCTCACCCCCACAAGTCTGAGTTGGGGTGGATGGGACACAGGGAGCAGGGCCATTGAGAGCTGTTTTGCATAGAGGCAGCTTTGCAACTAACCTCTGGCATGGTCATTTAACATACCTATAACCTTTAACTGGTTTCATAGATATGTTAAATAGCTGTGGCCAGGCTTTGATCCAGGGGGATGGAAGTGACTTCCACTCAAGATGCAACTGGGAGGCAACGCCCCCTGGTTACAGTGCCTGCGTGAGAGCTTGGAGATGGTTGGCTCCATGCCATGGGGTCACACCTGTCCACAGTTACCATGGCATCCCAGTAAAGCTGGAAGAATAAGGGAATGTTGGCAAGTGTAGCTGATGGAAGGAATCGGAAATGGGGTTGCAGAGGAAGATTGGTGCGGGGATTTAAAGCAGGACCATGAAGCTTTGGAGGAGTTGGGACCATACAGCTGTGGCAGGAGAAAGGAGGGTACCCCTCAGCTTGGGAGAGAGAGGACCACGTGGCTTTGGGTTGCTCCTTTTGCCTGGAAGAAAAGGGGTGAAAGGACTCTTGCTGGTGGGCCATGAGAAGATACCATGTGGCTTTGGATTAACTGGAGATCGAGGCGGCAACAGAGCTGATGGTGCCGGGAGCCTGAACCATGGACTTCTACTTCCTTTCCTGAGATACATGCAGTACCCCAGATTGAGCAGGGGGAGAAGGAAGGACTGTGTGCATCTGTGGGCATTCTAAAGGACTTTAGTATTCAATGAAGACATTAAGTCACTACTCTAAGTGTGTATAACTTGTAAATAAATAATTCCTTTCCTTTCCACCAGTTTCTGGCACTGAGAGATATCTTTCCTTTGGCGGCAAGCAAAATGAACCTAGTATGGGGTGCGGGACCCCTGGAGCACAAAGAGGGAATCCTTTTCGTAACAGTATATCATTTACTGCTCCTGGTCTGTTCTGTAATACTACTTTGGCCCCACCCTGTAGAAGAGCGTATTTTCCATGTGAAGGGGAAGCTACCACCCAACTCCAGGGGCTCCTAAGTTGCTTTGTCAGCAAGCCCGGTGTTGTCAGATCTTCAGATATTTCAAGAAAAAAAAAACATATGTTGTATAAAACCCAGATATTATCTAAAATGTCCTGATTTTCAAAACATTTCGTTTTTATGGACATTTGTCTTTGTTCCTAACTCTAAGGAAAAAAGAAAAGACAGGGAAAAAAAAAGAAAATTAAGTCTCACATTAACTCTCCTTCAGTAGAGTCAAAGTTGCTTTATATTGTTTTCATTTACGGACATTTGCTTATGGAGATTTTAAGATTCCTAAAGGGCAGTCATGTATTTCCTTATGTTCTCTATACACTCGCCCACCCAGATTGGAGTTCAGGGTTGATTAAAAATTTCTGCAACTGATTAAAATAATCTGGCAATGCATTCCTTTTATTTTCCTCTCCATAGTGGAACAAAGCAAAACCTATCATTGCATACATTAACATGGCAGCCTTTTGTCAATGGAACAGAAAGTGCTGGTATGAAGCAGATGTATTCTCCTGCCATGTTTTTCTTTTTAAAATGCTAGTTCCCAAGCTTCTGATTAAAGCCTTCGAAATTCAGAAGACTTTCAAAAGGAATAGCAAGGTGGTTACATAAACTGACTCAAAAAATTTCTGAAATTTACCCCAATATCAGAATACTCCTGACCAGAGGCCAACAAAGGTTTTCTGGAAAGGTCCAGAGAGGGAACATTTTATGTTCACAGCTACTCAGTTTTGTGCTTGTAGCACAAAAGTAGCCATAGACAAAATGTAAACTAATGTTAGTGGCTGTGCTCCAATATAACTTTATAAAAACAGACAGCAGACAGGATATGGCTACTTGGCCATAGTTTGCCTACCCCTCCCCACATGAAAATTCTTTCCTTAGCCTGCATTCACTGGATAACTGCTTCTATTTCAAATGTATTTCTAGTATAAACAACTCTCTTTATTTAACATTTTCTCCTACTTCCTGATCAGAATTGTCCCTTTTCTAATCATTATGTGCCAATCTATCCAGGCCATTCCTACTTCTGATACTTGCAAATTGTTATTCCATCCATTGCCAAATTCAACTGCAATTCAGTATTTACTGATTTTGTATCTCACTTGATTGTTGAAATAGCTTCCAAATTGTCCTTTCTGCAACCTCCCACCCTTTCAATATAATCTATTAAGATATTCTGATTTTTTTTACAACTGAAACTATAATCTTGTCACTCTTGATTCAACATCTTCTATGGCTCCCTGTTGCTTGTTAAAATAAGGTCCAGGCTCCTTAGCAAGGGCATGACTGCCATTAGACCTTTCTAGCTATGAGCAAATCCAATTATTAATCCCTGTGTATCCTATGCTTAGCCAACTCCAAACCTTGACACTGTTCTGTATCCCTGAGCAGTGCTTGGTTAAATCTCAGTTTGCTTCCAGACCACTTCAAATGCTACCATCTCTAGGAATTATCCCAGGTTCTCCTCAGTCAGAGTACCATTTCTTGCATCTGTAGTCTAGAACTTTGTATCTTGCTTAGAATAATTACTACCTTTAGTCTTAAACTACCTGAGGGCAAGACCAAAACTCCATCACTACCACCAAATTCTAGACCAGCAATCATACTCATAGGAAGGACCATTAATAAATATGATTTTGCTCATATGTGGAATCCAATGAACAAAATGAACTAACAAGGAATATAGAGACAGACTCATAGATGGAGAGCAAGGGGACAGCTAAAGGTGTGGGTCGGGGGCAGAGATTGGAGGGCAGAGGGACTGAAAAAAAAGGAAAAAGGGCTCATGGATATAGACAACAGTATGGTGATTGTGGGGTGGGGTGGCATATAAGGGAACTAAATGGTAATGGTAAAAAAAATACAATAAAAATTTGAAAAGAAATATTCTATTCTTTCTCAAAAAAAGTTAAGATTTATCTAGCACCTTCTATGAGCAACTATAAAACTTTGTGATTTATATATTTTAAAAGTATTAAATTATTTAATCCTTATAACCACACATTTACAGATGCGCAAACTGAGATGATTATGTGATATTTGTTTTATAGATGGGGAAGCAGACACGGAGAGATTACACAGCTACTTGTTTGCAGAGCTGACATCTGAACATGGCAGTGAAGTTTAGCTGACTTAGTTTCTATACTGGACCACCTTTCAGTACATTTTTACAGAATTTACATTTGGTAGAATGCGGAATACATCTTGCTCTTTTCACTTACAGAATTTGTAATAATTGCATCTATGCCTTAACGACATTTCCTTGATGAAAATTATAATGTATTTGATACTGAGTACACTGTGTATAAACAAACCCCCTAGGCATAGGATTGTTTTTGAAAATTAAAATCTGTTATACAGTATTCTGCTTGATTATTACTGGAATAGTGTTGCCTTCTCAGGATTTAAAAATTCCATTTACTTGCCTTTACTCTTATTTTAACTTTCCAAATTAAATTAAGTTTTTTTTTTATTTTTATTTCTATGCAATCTTCAGGTTTGGATGTGAAAAAATTAATATTAAAGTAAATTCAACTTTCTTTTGTTTTCTCCTGTTTATCCATAAACTCACAACATGGCATTGTCCCCTTCTTTCAGAGAGGTAGGAAAATCACTGTTAAGTTAACCTAGAAAACCTCCACAAGCATGGGTTGCTTTTGCCATGTTTCTAAACACAAATCTGCTGAGTTTCGGGGGGCAATATTAACTCATCTGCATTTGATGTATCATATCTTGTCACAAAGACCTCTGGAGCAAGCTCCAAAAAAATCCACTTGGAGAGTCAGCACACTTGCCTTGACTTGTATGTTATTGGACTGGCTGAGTCAGTTGTGTTCCTAATATTCTTTCTGTAACCAAAATAATCTTCAGTTTGGTGGTTGCTAGAACTCTCTTTCTTTACTCCCCTTTTGACCTTGGGCTACTTATGCCTCCTTAATACTTTAGTAGTCACATAAAGGTGTCTAGAATTAATAATGGATGAGAAGCAAATGTTGAGCAGGAGCATATCAGCTTCCTAGGGTTGTGTAACAAAGGAGAGCAGAATGGGTGGTTTCAAACAAGAGACACGTATTCTCTCCCAGTTCTAAAGGATAGGGGTTCAAAATCAAGGTACCTGCAGGGGCGTGCTCTCTCTGAAACCTCTAGGGAGGATCATTTCTTTCCTCTTGTACTGAGGCAGGGTAGATAGAAGTTAGGGGGAAATCCTGACAAGTGGCATGAGGAAGTAGGAGAAAACCTCTTCTCACCCAAGCTCCTACTTCTGTACTGGATCAAAGAGAAAACACCTGATGGCAGGAAACCCCTGCAGCGGTCGTGGAAGCCACAACAACAAGACTCCCTCCCAAGCAGAAGGAGAAGTCAGAGTTTGGCATCACAAAGCTTGGAGAAAACCTTTCCTTGGAACACATAGAACTCTCAAAATTAACTGACCAAGTGAGCAGCTCACTCTGAGTTGGCCCGCGTTCATGCAGACATGTACATTTTGCTTCTTTCAAATCAATGTCAGCACCCTGGCCTCTTCCTTTTTCTCTACTGCAATAAATCTTGCTTTACACTCACTGTGATTCATCCTTGAAGTCTTTCTTGGGCCAGTCAAGGACCTGAAGTCTCCCAACATGTGAAAGGTCCTGGACTCTGCTGGGGCAGGGCCAACCCCCAGTGCAGAAGCAGTTGGTTCACATGCTTTGTGGTGAAACCAACCAGGAGGTCTTCCCCTTCCTCTATTTCAGTCCCTTTTCCTGTCACTATTGTGGGTGCGGAGTTGAGCCTTCTGACTGAGAGGAGTAAACCCAGTGTCAGAGCATCTAGCCAGTGCCTTGACTGTTGGTAAGTCTGCCTTCAGGACACAGAGTAAGCATGTCCAAGGACAATGGCTGGTGGTTCCCTGTGATGGTTGGGTCCCACTGCAAGCTAGGAACTTATCACCCCTAGCAACCAAATGAACCCGCCGTGTTTTGCTTCTGTTTTCTACAAGCACACTTTCTTTTTGTATTTCTCTCTTATTTTGAGGATCAGATATTCTCAACTGCATAGAACACCTAGCCTCCCATTCAACTCTTTGAGATATTACATATGTGTTGCAATTATTTGATTGGAACTTTAAAACTTTCATTGAGAATCTCAACAGGTCTTCCTGCTGGGTAATTAGGACGGTAAACAAGGCTGAGGTAATTGAAGAAAAATAAAGTGACACGTTTAAAATTCAAATGGCTAAAGTCACCCATGCCTGATACCTCCCCAACAACTTTCTCCAGCCTCCTTAAAAGTTGTCAAGGGCAAATGAAAAGTCTGATGTATTTGCTACAAAAATTAGTGATTCTGGTTATGTGTATGGTCCTTTTTGTTATATGTGTTTGTCTGTGTATTGTATGTGGTGCACATTCGGCCTTTGGATGGCATTATCAGCATGTGATATTTTATTAGCTTAAATAAATTAAATTATTATATAAATTAAAAATAAAAAGTTATCCCAAATGTTTTTTCTCAGAGTCATATGGTCTGGGAAAATTTTTTATATTAAAGGTGGTTTAAGTTTTGTTATGTCTTCTTTTTTTATTTCATTATTTTTCCCATTCATCCCCCTTATACCTGTCCCCCAACAATCACCACCGTTTTGTCTATGTCCATGAGTCCTTTGTCCTTTTTGCTTAATCCTTCCACCCCCTAAACACACTCTCATCCTGCTGCTTATGAGTCTGTCTCCATTTTGCTTGTTAATTCAGTTTGTTCACTAAATTCCACATATGACTAAAATTATATGGTATTTGTATTTTTCTGACTGGCTGATTTCATTTAGAATAATATTCCCAGGTCCATCCATGCTATCACAAAGAGTAAAAATTTTCTTCTTTTTTGTGGTTGAATAGTATTCCATTGTGTAAATTCCCTATAGTTGTTTTATCCAAGCATCTACTGATGTCTTTTAGAGTTATTAACATAAGATATATGTTTGTTTTACCAGAGTTAAAAAATTTTGTGTTATCTCTGTTACAAAATTTGTCAAAAAATGGCTTGGATAATAATTGGCTTTAAAATCTTCAGAGTTGTTAATAATTAATAAATAGATGTCACTAAAAAGAAATTTTTTAAATAAAGCTTTTCAGTAATAATTATATACGTGTATATATACACATATATAATCATTTAGGCATATGTGTGTGTGTATATATATATAAATATAAATATATATATATGTGTATATATATATATATATATAATTGTTTAGGCACATATATATATGTGCCTAAACGTAGTTTTCTGAAGTCTTGAATCTTGAACTTTAGAGTTTTACAAAGCTAAATAATAAAAATTATTGAATATCTAGATATTTTGAAATAACATAAAATATTGAAACACTGATTGCTAGGACAAGTCTTAAGTTCACCTACTTTTGGCTTTTTATTGCAGAGAAGCTAGAAAACAGATTTGAAGCTATTAATGACTGCCTTATACTTTATTAGAAGTATGTCTCTTGAAAGTGTGAGTGTGGTTGCCAATGGAGGAACCTATGTTTCTAAGAAGTTAAAAAATGTATTTACCAATTTAAAGAATACTGATTGATTACATTTTAGTTATCACTAAAAATGAAGGTTTCTAAGAGTTAAGAATTCTAATTAAGTTAGAAAGCAATTGTATGATTTTGGTAACAGAAGTTTTAAGGTATGGAGACACAGTTTCTAAGGAAATAGAAAGAAAGCTGTGGCTCTAAAGCTGGTTCTCACTGAAAGAAATAAGAAGAGGTAAACTAGAAGGGATTAGGAAAGTGTAAAGAGAAATCTTGAGAGGAAATGATATAGTTAAGCTGAACAATAAATTTAGTTAAGTAAATGACTTCAAATATCAAAAGTAAACTAATACAGAGTTGGAGTTTGGTTCTTTTTCACTCTGTTAAAAGGCAAGGATTTTCCTGTATTGATTGTTCTACTCCAGATAAAATATTATTATTCTTTCCTATCTGGAAATCAAATATTCCACTTTTAAAAATAATTGTGTTATATTGTGTTAATCAGATACTTTATTACTTAAAGTATTACTTAAAAAATTACTTCAATTCTAAGAAACAAAGTTGTGCTGGCCTGTATTTATGTTTGATACTTTTTATTGTCACTTTGGGTAAATAAATAATTTAATATTATTTCATAAGGATATACAATCTTTAGGTCAAGTATGTTTGGCAACATTACCAAGGTTTAAATTTTAAGACTTTTTCTTAATGTAGAAATGACTTTGAGTTATTCCAAAGGGCCCTTGTAATACCTCAAGAATTTGTTCTCTCTCCTTACAAAAGACAAATTTTAAACTAACCAGGACTATTTGATATGCTTGAAGTATATGGGAAGTTTGTCAAATAAAAATAATAATAACTGTGTTCTATATGTATGCATACATTTTTATTAAAGTGGATGTTCTAGAGATTACATAAAAATCTTGAAGAGTCTACAAATTTCTGATATACTTTCATTTATAATTCTAATTATTATCTTAAAATGTTGTTACAGAAAATCTGAGTTCTTTATCAATTGTATTATAATTATATCTATATCCATGTCATTTTAAGTTTTTGTCATTTAGAGAAAGTCATTGTTTTACTCTCATACATATGCAAATATGTTACATCTTAAAAAAAATCCATGGGAAAAATCTAACTTATTTTAAATTACAAATTTCTAAAAATAAATTTTCAGATCATACCTTTAAACTGATGAAGACTGATAGAACTCTAAGAAATAACTAGATTCATGAAAATACTGGTGACTAATCAAGATAAACAAAACTTGATTATGAGACTAATTGAACTAAAGATGATTATAGTTTTTATGACTTTGTTAAAATATGACTAATTTTTATAATTTTTTGCTTTCCATATATAAAAAAACTTTTTTTCTTAAAGTAATATGGTAAATTATGTCTTTATAAGCAATATTGAACATTTATATTTTTCTCCTTACTTGATCCTTCCAGAATTTGGAAACTCTTAATGAATGAGTATTAATATTTTCATGGTAATATAGTCACTTGCATGAATCCAATAAAAATCTGGTCTCTTTATAACCAGGGGAAGAAGGGAGTAGCCTACAGAATGAGGAATTGTTGAACAACCAGATCATAGAAAGGGTAGCAACATATCTGTGAATAAGCAGCAAAAATAGATGTATATCCAAACCTTAATGATGAATGAACATCCTAGTGTCATTTTGACTCAAAACACTGAGGTATTATGAGAAGAGATCATCTGATTGAGCTCTCTTTATCCTAGGAATATAGGGCCCTTAGTTTGACAGACTCAAAAGAACTGTATGCACTGAGATGTTCCCCAAAGGACAATCTAAAAGTAGTATCACTAGAGGAATGTAAATTAATGCTTGACAGGTAAAATTGACAGATGTCTACTATGTTGTCATTTTAAGAACAGAGATTTACCTTGACTTTCAATTGTCATTCAACAATTAATCAAATATACTAACTGAATGAATGACAGGTTGCCTTGTTCCTAAAAGACTTATGAATAGGTGGGAAATGTAGTGGAAAGGATGTTAGGAAAGAAAGACTCCTACACCTAAGTCTCTCAAAGAATTTCTCATATGAAAAGTATGTTATTTTGATCAATGTACATTTTCCTAACACATAGAAAAAACCTTTGTTGTATAACAACCATTTATCAGATGTCGATAAATGATTACATTACTTTGATGTTTTAATCTTGCTGGTAAATTGAGATCCTGAAACCTCAAACTAGGAAACAGGGAAACTAAACGAGAGATGAGTTGGAGGGGAGCTTGCACTTTTAAGGACTGGAATTGTGGGAGGTCCTTGTCTTGCCTTAGGATAAGTAAAAGCTGCAGGGTGAGCTTCTGAGCTTCCAAGTACGTGCTGAGCATCTGACACATACAGAAGAAGAACAGACTCAGAACAGAAGAGAGGAAGGAATAGTGCAGAGATTCCAAAACAATTACCACAAATACCAAAAAAAAGCACTTATGAGACAGTGCCTCCTATCAGGGGTCATAAATATGAGCTTCATGGGAAGAACAGCCACTGAAAAGGCCAGGGGGAAGTGTGCTCATTACTTGTCCTTCTACTTGTCCATCATACTCCAGTTCAAATCTTCTACCCCATAATTTTATTTCCTTCATTTACAGATAAGGAAACTAAGGCTTAAAAAAAATAAACTCACCTGCAAGTCTCTATAGCTGGACTGAGGTGGAACAGCTTTAAAATCCCTTTTAACCTGGTGATATATGGCCACTTGTTTCACAGCCTTAACTTTTTCCCACTAGGGATGTAATAAAGAGTTTTTCCTTTATTAAGACAATTAAGCAATCACCTGAGAAACTCTGTTTTTGGGGTATGCCATAGCAGTGAAACCATCCAGGCAGATAGCCAGCTGAAGCATGAGAAAGGTCTTAAGCTATGATCGTGATTTTAATTCTTACAGTGTGCCAAGAATTACATGGGTTTTTACATATTTTATCTCATTCTATTATCAAAAAAGCTTTATCAAGTAGATAAAACAATATGCATCATACAGCTGAGAAAACAGACTTAAGTGTCTTGCTCAAGGTTATAGACTAGTCCTTGAGAGGGAAAAGAGTAGATTCCATGTCACTTGATTCTCAGTCCCATACTTTTTTCATGCTCTGTGCTGTCCTTCGGGGCTTCAGTAATAGCAAGTCATGATGTGACTTTTTTGGATGCTAACCTTCTGAAATAAGAACACACTGATCTCTGGATTTCCTGATGTGGGAATAAGGTTGCCTCCAATTGATTGTATCTCTCCACTGTTCCTTCTTGAAGTCTTAAAGATTTTCATCAAGCTTGCTTTACAAATAGGGCTTAGAAAAGGCTAGAGGGATGTTTATCTGTCAGGCAGATTTCTCTCTACCACAAATAGGTTAGCCTTTTGATTGAAGGGGACAAGATAGCAGTGGAGTAGGAGGATCTGTCTTGCACTGCCTCCCAGAACCAAACAGGAAATGAAAATAAAGAGGGAAACAGCTACCTTAAATAATCAAATTAACACTACATGAAGAAGAGACTCTTAACCAAGCATGGGAAGAAACCACCATGAGGAAGGGTGGGGACACGAAAGGGGCCAGTACCACTCCCGGGGGTGGCAGCCTGATCTTACAGCACAAAGTGGGAGCCAACCCCCAAGAGCAGTGAAGGCTGGCCCCTGGACCATGCTCCAGCGCACAGAGAGTCAGCGCTGGGATCAGCTGTCCATGTAGCATCTAGCAGCGGAAGGTTGTGGGCTTTTGTCTGCTGGGGAGAGACGAAATCCACTAGGGGGACATGAAGCCCACTGGAGACAAAGCCATTTGTTTTTCCTAAGGGTCTAATGGACAGGTTTTTCATTAGCAGTCACTTACCTTGGGCTCAGGCAAAGGGAGGGCAGTGTGGACTGGATTCAGCTGAGGAGATTTGTGAGGGGGAGGCCTAGCGGAGAGACATGGGGGAATGGCACCTGGGTCCCTGTGCTGGGACATACCTCAATACCGCAGAAGCCATTTTTCTAGAGAAGAGCAAGCCCCTCCCAAAGGAAAAACAATTACCCTACTCTGTGGGAAACTGCTCTGCCCACTCACTGAAATTCTGCTCACCCCATCCTTTGGAATCCCACTTGCCCCACCCTGGAAATATGCTGACCTGATCCTCCATCTCTTGTTTTTCTTTACTTTCCCTCTCCCTGCATTTAACCCCACTGAGGAGATAGCAAACTGAGCAGACTCAAGGGTGTCAGAGTCTGGCTGTGGGAGTACCCTTTCCATGCCCTTTCTCAGGAACCAGATTGGCACTTCACCCTTATGAGAGAGCCACAGAAATAGCCTCCAGGTTTCCAGCAGACCCACACTCTAGGCTCTGGAGGCTCTACTTGCTTTCCTACTATGGGCTTTGCCCTGCCGAGTTCAGGGAAACAATCCTGGACACACTCAAATGTATGCTGAGAGGACTGGGGAACATATCCACTATCTTCTCTAAAGTTTGAACAGTACCTCCTGTGGGAGATTCAGGGCTCCCACCCTCTCAATGCTACCAGAAACCCTTTCAGAAACAGTCTGGTTACTGCTAGATGAAGACTGACAGCAGGCCAGTAGGCAGAGGCAGGTGGAGGTGGAGCCTTCAGAGCCTAGGATCATTTGCTGACACATCTGTGGGTCCTGGTCCTGTGCTGATAAAAGCCTACCTTGCAATGCAGTGAGGTCGATACTGGGCACAGCCAAGTCCAGAGGAGACAGCCACAAACTGTGGATCATTTGTAGTTTTGAACAGGCTGCAGAGGACTAGACATAGACAGCATCTGACCTTGGTTTACGCCAGCTTTACCCAACATCAGAGCCGTATGAAAGGGAGAATTTAGCAGGCAAGTACTAAACTCTGTTGAGACAAATTCCACTTCATTCTTTTCTATTATTTTCATTATTTTTTTCTGTTGCATAGCCTTTTAATTATTTTTTCTTTATTTTCAACTTTTTCTTTTTAAAATTTTATCTTCCATATCTCTTTTTTTTACTTTTCCCTTTTCTTACTCCATTTGTTCATTATTCTTTCCTTTTCTTCTATTTTTTAATTTTCCCTTTCTTTGTTCTGTTTTGGCAATTTTCTCTTTTAATTTCATACTCTTATTGTTTCTCTTCCTTCCTCCTCTCATAATCACTTTTCTTTCCTTTGGTTTTCTCATATTCTTTTTGTTTTCTTTTAGTATACTATTTCTCTTTCCACTTTTATTAGTCTTTGCTCTTTTGTTGTCGATTTTGCTGTTGTTGGGGATTTTTTTTTTTTGCCTGTTTTGGTTCTTTTTTGTGTGTGTAGTCTTGTTCTGTTCTGTCAGTACCTGTACAACAGCATACAAGATATGGTGGGGGTTGAGCCTTTCAGTCAGCTAGCTGGAGAGAAGATCCACCAACAAATAAGCCACAACAATCAAGATCCAAGTACAATAGGAGAGCCCATGTAACCCACACAAGGGACATTCCTAGAGCACCCAGCACAAGAGATCAAGGAGACTGCACCATTGAGACATATGGTGCAAGTTGACACATGGACTCCTACTACATAAAGTCACCCTATGAAGACAAGGAGTCAAAGAAAATCTATTGAATACATAGAAACAAAAACAGTTAGCTAAAATGAGGAAACAAAGAACCTATGCCCCCCCCATGAAAGAAAAGACCTACATTAAATTGAGGCAAACAATTTATCATAGTTCAAAGTAATGGTTATAAGGATGCCCAAGGAACTTAATGAGAACTACAAGGAACTTAGTGGAAACTACATCAGCATGGAAAGGGACATAGAAACTATACATAAGAACCAGATGGAAATAAAGAAAGCAATATATGAAATGAAGAATACACTAGAATAACTAGATGAAGCAAAAAATTGAATTAGTGCTTTGGAAGACAAAGTAGAAATAATATCCAATCAGAGCAACAAAAATAAAAAAAAGCTTAAAAAAATGAGGATGGTTTAAAGGAAATTTGGGACAACATGAGACTTTACAATATCCACATCGTAGGGATACCAGAGAAGTAGAAAGTAAGCAAGGCATAGAAAACATGTTTGAAGAAATAATAACAGAAAACTATATGAAACTGAAGAAAGGAATTGAGAAGATAGAAATAAGTGGAAGCATATATTGTGTTCACGGACTGGAAGAATTAACATCATTAAAATGTCCATACTACCCAAAGCAATCTACAGATTAAATGAAATTCCTATTAAAATACCAATGACATATTTCACAGATCTAGAAAAACTATTGCAGAAATTTATATGGAACCAGAAAAGACCCTGAATATTCTCAGTAATTTTGAGAAAGAAGAACAAAGTTGGAAGGAACATAATACCTGATATCAAACTATACAATAAGGCCACTGTAATCAAAACGGACATATTGATCAATGGAACAAAATAGAGAGCTCATAAATAAACCAACAAAATTGTGGTCAGTTAATGTTTGATAAAAGGAGACAACAGCATACAATAGAATAAAGACAGTCTCTTCAATAAATGGTATTTGGAGAACTGGACTGATAATTGTAAAAAAATGAAAAATAGTCCACCAAATTACATCATATACTAAAATAAACTAAAAATGGATAAAAGACTTAAATATAAATTGCGATATCATAAAAATCTGAGAGTAAAATGTATGTAGTAAAATTTCAGACATTTCATGTAGTAATATTTTTGTTGATATATGTCCTAGAGCAAGGGAACAAAGGAAAAAATAAGCAAATGTGACTACATTAAAATAAAAAGCTTCTGCTGCACAGCTAAAGAAACTATCATCAAAATGAAAAAAGAATCCACTGTATGGGAGAACATATTTGCCAATGATACATTAGACACAAAGTTTTATCTCCAAAATATATTAAAAACTCATATGACTTGACATCAGGAAGACAAATAATCAAATTGAAAAATGGTCAAAGGACCTGAAAGACACTTATCCAAGTAGGACATACAGATGACCCAGAGATATGAGAAAACATTCAACATCACTAGCCATCAGAGAAATGCAAATTAAAACCACAATAACATACCATCTCACACCTGCCAAAATGCCTATCATTAATAAACCAACAAACAGCAAGTGTTGGTGAGGATGTGGAGAAAAGAGAACCCCAGTGCACTGTTGGTGGGAATGCAGACTGGGGCAGCTATTCTGGGAAACAGTATAGAGTTTCCTCAAAAAATTAAAAATGGAACTGCCTTTTGACCCTGTGATTCCACTGCTGGGAATTTATCCTAAGTATCCTGAAACACCAATCCAAAACAACCTATGTACCCAAATGTTCATAACAGCATTATTTACAATAACCAAGATTTGAAAACAACTCAAGTGCTGATAAAAGATGGTGGTTCATTTACACAGTGGAGTACTATCCAGTGACAAAAAAAGAAGGAATTTTATTTTCTGGACCAAGATGGAGGAGTAGGTAGACACACCATGCCTCCTTGCACAACCAAAAGAGGAAAAACAGCAATTTAAAAAACAAAACAGCCAGAACTGACAGAAAATCTAATTGTATGGAAGTCTGACAACCAAGGAGTTAAAGAAGACATGTCAACCCAGACTGCTAAGCGGGGCAGAGCTGGGTGGAGAGCGCAAGGGGAGACGGTGGTTTGTGGAGTGGTGGGGGCATCGCTGCAGCTGTCCCGAGAAACCTGAGGTGGGAGTGCTTGGCCAAAACTCAGCCGGCGCACTCAACGAAACCCAAGGCTGGCCCACACGGAACCGGCAGGGCAGAGACTGGTGGATCGAGTGGTCCCTCATTCACGTGCAGATAACCGGGAGAAAAAGCTGGGGAGTGGAGCAGACCGTGAAACCCACCATCTTGGGGAAATAAAGGCTCAAACCACCAATTGAAAACACCTGTGGGGGTTGAGACGGCAGTGGGAGGAACTCCCAGCCTCACAGGAGAGTTCACTGGGGAGACCCACAGAGACTTGGAACTACGCAAGCCCAGCTACCCACCCCAGAGCCAGCACAGAAGGGCCCAACTTGCTTGTGGGTAGCAGGGGGAAGTGCTAAGAGCGAAGCAAGCACCATTGTTCGCTCAGGACTCACCATCACAGGCAGCATCACAACACAACGACGTGGGTTACCCTGCCCTGGTGAACACCTAAGGCTCCACCCCTTAAAGTAACAGGCGCACCAAGAAAAAAAAAATAGTCCAAATGAAAGAACAGATCAAAGCTCCAGAAAAAATACAACTAAGTGATGAAGAGATAGCCAATCTATCAGATGCGCAGTTCAAACCACTGGTAATCAGGATGCTCACAAGATTGGTTGAAATTTGGTCACAATTAGGTGAACAAATGAAGGATATGCTAAACGAAATGAGGGGAAATGTGCAGGGAACCAATAGGGATGAGAAGGAAACTGGGACTCAAATAAATGGAGTGGACCAGAAGGAAGAAAAAAACATTCAACCAAAAAAGAATGAAGAAATAAGAATTGAAAAAAGTGAGGAGGGGCTGAGGAACCTCCAGGATATCTTTAAACATCCCAACATCTGAGTCATAGGGGTACCAGAAGGAGAAGAGGAAGACCAAGGGATTGAAAACTTATTTGAACAAATAATGAAGGAGAACTTCCCCAAGCTGGTGAAGGAAATAGACTTCCAGGAAGTCCAGGAAGCTCAGGGAGTCCCAAAGAAGTTGGACCTGAAGAGGAACACACCAAGGCACATCATAATTACATTACCCAATATTAAAAATAAGGAGAGAATCTTAGAAGCAGCAAGAGAAAAGGAGACAGTTACCTACAAAGGAATTCCCATAAGACTGTCAGCTGATTTCTCAAAAGAGAACTTACAAGCAAGAAGGAACTGGAAAGAAGTATATCAAGGCATGAAAGGCAAGAACCTACATGCAAGAATACTCTATCCAGCAAAACTTTCATTTAGAATGGAAGGGCAGATAAAATGCTTCTCAGATAAGGTCAAGTTCAAGGAGTTCATAATCACCCAGCCTTTGTTATATGAAATGTTAAAGGAATTTATATAAGTCATGGAGGGACATCAACAGGGGAGTGGGAGGGGAGAGAGGAGAAAAAAGTACAGAGAATAAGTAGCATAAGTGGTAGGTAGAAAACAGACAGGGGGAGGTTAAGAATAGTATAGGAAATGTAGAAGCCAAAGAATTTATGTGTATGACCCATGGACAAAAACTAAAGGGCAGGAAATGAAGGTGGGTTGGGTGGAGGGGAATAAAGCCTGGGCGGCGAGGGAATGGGACAACTGTAATAGCATAATCAATAAAATATATTGAAAGAAGGAATTTTTACATTTTGCAACAGCATGAATGGAATGGAAGACTATTATGCTAAGTGAAATAAGCCAATTGATGAAAGATAAATGCCAAATGATCTCATTTATAAGTGGAATCTAATTAACAAAATAAATTAATGAACAAAATAGAATCAGAGGCATAGAGACAAGGAACAGACTGACAGCTACAAGATGTTGCTCTAGAGTGGTCCCTAATCCAATCTGACTGGTGTCTTTGTAAGAAGAGGAAGTGATATCAGGGATGGACGTGCACAGAGAAAAGAACATGTGAGGAGATGACAAATATGGCCATCTTCAGGCAAATGGAAGTGGCCTTAGAAGGAACTAGATCTGCTGACACAGAGATCTTGAACTTTCATCCTCCAGAAATGTGAGAACACTAATTTCTGTTGTTTCAACTACTTAGTCAGTGGCATCTTGTTATGACAGCTCTAGCAATGTAATGCATGTGCCATGCCACAGGAATTAGTATTTCTATCTGCTCCAAATAATAGGAAGGATTGAGCAATAAAATATTTGAGGAGAACATCTTGGACATTTTCCTGTGATAATTCTTCCTGAACCTGAGAAAAGATTGGGTTAATAAACTAATATTCCTAAAGTGTGGTACCATAAAGCCCTGTCCACTTTATCTCAAGAAATCATTAATATAAATTCTTTCTATGGAAGGAAATTGAAGCACATGGATATTTCTCTGGAATGATTATGTCTGCTGCTCTATAATAATTATGTTTGAAAATAGCAAAATCCAGCCTTTCTGCCTCTAAATGAGAAACTACAAGTTGTACAGGATTTCATCACTAACAATCATCTAAAATATAAGGGAGAAGGTCAAACATCCCCTTGCAATTTCTGGAGGAAGGAGTGATCAACCAATACCTGCCAGGCTCCATAGTAGAAGAACTGATTTCCCTCTCCGAATCTGTGCCTCTTGAGGCTGAAAGTCTTATCAGCTTAGCCATTTGAAACAGAAAAGTAAAACCTCTTTAGCGAAAGGCTCAGAAACTAGGGCTAGAAATACATGTCATTATTTGATACTATTGTAAGCAAGAAATAGTGAGGTAATGTTTTTCATTTCCATTGATCGCTGTCTCTTCATGTCATGTTTTAAATGCTTTGTTAAAGAGCCAATTAATTTTGGCATGACAAAAAGAAGGACATTATCATCAATTTTTGCCAAAGATATAAAAACAAGTAGGAAATGTAATCAACTACTGAAGTCACGGAGAGATGGAAAAACATAGCATATGCGGGCGAATGGAGAAGGTTTGAGATAGTTTCTCCGAAGAAAGAACCAGCAAACAAGTGAAAAGATTGCCTAAGAATACAGAGGGTCCAATGTAAGTAGAGACCCTGAGCCAACCTTAAAACTTCTTCATACCATCTCACTTACCCTAACCCACCACCCAACTTCAAGCCATCACCAACACCTGCCTTTCCAGCGCCTTATAGCTCTCAAATGTGTGGCCTTCTCTGCTCTCCCGCTGCCACTAACTGGTTCAGATCATCTTCTCCTCTGGCATGAAGACAGTGGTGCAACAGGTGAGTGCACAGACTCAGTTCCTATCCTGTACGTTTAACACTTACCTGTTTTGTGACCTTGGGCAAATTTCTTAAACTTCCTAACAGTAGTTTTTCTAATCTGCACAATTAGGGTGATACTAATACAACCTAATTTATAGCATTATTATACAGGCTAAATAGGATGCATATAATATGCTTGGCATACAGTAAGGGTAAATTATTAGCTGCTATTATTAGCTATCATATAGGACTATACTGTAAACAGAAACAAATAAGGCATTTTTCCTTCAAATTTTGTAATTTTTTAATCCATGGTATATCCTGTAGCCAGAATAAAATTCTAAAATCCAAATTATGTTGAGTCACTCTTCTGCTCAAAACCACTAACTGGCTCACCATCACCACAACATAAATAACAAACTCCTTGGCTACATAAACAAATCCCCTTTCAGTTTGGCCCAGCTTATGACTTCAACACAATCATTCCCCATCTCACTCTTTTCCTCTTCCTCTACTTGGTGCTGGAGCTATATCAATCCAAAGGTATGCTCTGCCTTTCTTTTGGAGTTTAACTTCTGCCATGACTTTGCCTAGAAGCCTTCTCTCCCCCTCTTGCATCCCCTTAGCCTTAGACTTAGCATAGACTTCACTGCCCTGAGGAAGCCTTCCCTGATGTCAGTATTCAGGTCAGCTGTCCCTCTTATGCACTATAGCTCACTACTTCCCCTCTCATTTTATGTTCCACACTACTGAATTATAGTTGCCTGTTACATTGGCTGTATTTTCAGTTGGAATGTAAACTTCAGGAAGTCTAGAAATAAGCACTCTGCTGTCCCAAGTTTTGATACAAGGAGCACTCAACCGTGATGGCTCTTATTAGGAAGAGGAGTGCTGTTAATTGATGACAAAAAAGACAAACCAGTTCCCGGGCACCAAGGCATGTTTGGAAATTTGATTGCACTTAACTGAATCCTAATAAATGATATTAAGACACTTCAAAAAACAAAGTGTCAGCTGAGGAGGGAAGGAAGTTTAGTCTAAAACTTGGACAAATTGGTCAGAGAAGCAGAGGTAATGATGCTGTGACTCAGGGACCCAAACTGCAGGTTTATTTGACAAGTCTACGCCCACAGCGGAGATGGACACTTTAGGATATAACTGCCTCCTCCCGGTGACTTCTTCTGATATTGTGTTTTTATCAATCATATTTACAATTTTAATTTGACTCTCCATTTAGAGGCACCAAGAAGACTACATGTGGATGAGCTAACAGATTCTCTGACTGGATCTTTACTTTTGCTTATGGTAAATTAAAAAAAAAAAATTAGCATGGTAGCTAATAATCAATATGAGTTTCTTGTGGGTTTGGTTAAAAAAAAGAGATTATATCTGAAAACTGATCAAGTCCAAATGCTGTGCCAAATTGAACTTTATGGATCTGCCACATTTAGATGGAACCTTGGAAATTTGTGGTCACACCAAAGGACTGCCCTCCTGAGGTCCTCTGAGAGTGGCCTGCCAGAGCTTTGGTCGTTTTGCCTTTGGTCTTGTCCTATGTGCTTGTGATCTTTTATTTAAGGGAATAATGGTTTCATTATGTACCACCCACTATAAAACTACACAATTAATTAATAAAACAGAAATAAATTTTTCTGGACTAGACTCTAGTCGATGCCTATTAAAGTGGCAAAATTACTTCTTCCAAGAATCTTTATGCTTTTTAAGTGTAATTGACTTTTCACTTTCGGCTTTTATTTTTTTTCCCTGTTAGGACAAATGGCTTGCATTACATTTTTATGATGATTTATTCTATCTAAGAACAATTAAAAATCATTGCAAGTTTGTATTCTCATTGTATTAAGGAATAAGGTGTAAACATTTCTGATGGAGAAAGTTAATTTAAAATAAAGTTATTTTTCTGAAGATTTGGTGCTATTGACAATTGCAGAAATTCAAATGATATGTTGGGGGGAGGCAATTACTTCCGATGTTTATCACTAATTGTTCTGGTTCATGTTTTAGGGATTACTTTTTTCCAGGTTACCCTTCTTTTACCCACCTTTACTATTCAAGCTTATTTATTGCTTAAAACTCTACCTAAGAACACATAATTGGATGATAGGCTTACAGCAAGGTGTTATTTGAGGGTTTGCCCTGCATTTGGAAATATGGATAACAATGGATCAATATGAATATTTTATCCCATATGGATAACAATAGGGGCAAATATGGATCTCAACACCTACCCCTCAGTTCTCAGAGTTGTGTATCAGAATCAACTGAAAGGCTTAGAAAACCCAGATTTCTGGACTCCACCCTAGAAATTCTGATCAACAGGTCTGAGGTGAGGCCCTAAAACTAACATTTCTTATAAATTACCAGGTGATTCTAATGCTACAGATCTGGGGACCACATGTTGGGACTTTCTTCTCTGATGAAAAGGAATTTGGCCAAAGGCCAGAAACTTCCCAGAGCCTCACTGTTAATTCTGGTAACTTCTGGGTTCACTGCACCCTTGGAGGTGAAAGCTATCCATAACTCAGTCAGTATGCAATGCCCCCGAAATGCTCAGAGTTTTCAGGGGTGCATTTCACCAATAATCACTTCACTTTCAGCAGTGGACTTCGAGTGCTGCTCGAAACTTACAAAATGGCTTTTTCTTTCTGCTGGTTTCTGTGGAGCCAATCGCAGTCTATTCAGGTAGCAGTGCTGCCACCTTCTGATTTCCAACAGAAGATGTGTAATAAAAAGTTGTGCTCTTTGTTAACTGTATTATGTACCCAGCAAGCATTTACTGCAATGTTCTTTTCTTCATGAATTCTTTTTTTCCCCTTGGGCTCTTATTTTAAATGCCACTTATTGTTTCCTGTTAGCACATTTCTATACAAAGCATTTTTGCTATAATCACAGCTCCTCGCTGTTTTAAAAAGCTCTGTCCCTATAAAACCTCCCTCCTTTTATAGGTCTGGAGTCATGTGCCAAAGAACAAAACCAAAGATTACAAAGTTTCCTGTGAGTGGGTTGGTTTTCAAAGACTATTTCTAAAGAGACTTCCAAACCCCAGTACACAAAGTCTTTTTGAAAACTCATTTAAAACATCTTTTTGTTTTAGCTATCACACCACTGAACAGAGACTTTTGCCTCAAAACAGCTCCCTCCCATATCTGATATTTTATAGAACCCAAGTATATTAAATGAAAAGGTGGGAATGTATTTTCCTTCACATGGAGTAGTAGACTATTAAAACTTGTCGGAAGTAGAGAGAACCTAATCTAATCTTACCTCAGAGAGAAATGCCAAGTGCTAGCTCAAAGTCATATGGTTTTAATGACAGAGCTAGATTCTCTTCATGTACAGCCCACTTCTCTGGACAGCCCTGGACTATAGGAGTGCAAAGGCCATGTCTGGACCATTTTTGTGTCCAACAGAATGGGGCACTATGACTGACCAAGCCTGGTTCACCTACCCACACCTGTGACCAATGGTCAATATGTCTAACCAGATGGGGAAAATTCATGCCTTTGTAAACAACCGAGGCTCACATAAAGTAGCTTTCCTAGACTCACATAATGAGAAAAATACATCATTGGGGTTCAGACTAGGTTTTAACTTCAAAACCTTGGAGCTTTTAACGATCCTTAAAAGTGTAGGTAGGGCATGAACATATGGTTTTTGGAGTAAAGTAATGATAGTCTTCATTTTTTTGCAACTCTTCCAGCATGATAAGGGCGCCATGATCCTTCCTGCCAGCCTCCAATCTTATCAGCCTTCTGACAATTAGTCTATTGAGTCCGTTTAGTGCTAAGGCTGATCCACACTGTAGTCTTGGATTTTGAAGGGATGGAGAGTAGAGGAAGGAGAAGACTGGAGATGAACAACTGATACCTAATTATATAATTGCCACTTCTCTAGTAGCATAAACTAGCTCTTTGATCATGGACAAATTAAGCTCCATGTCTCAGTTTCAGCATCTAAAATTGGATGTTAGTTTTTCCTCACAGAAATGCCGTGATAATTAAATGAGGGTTTATGGGTGGTGACCACAGTAACAAACATATGATAGACAATGAATAGTGATTCTCACAGTGATTATTTTTATTATTAGCATTATCACTTAAAAAAAAAGATGTTTAGAGCCTGGCTGACCCTATCTGCAGCATTACCTTAGAAATACCTCCCCTGTTCCTGATTTGCTGGAGTACTTTACTATATAAGCCCTGAATAACCTGCACTAAAAAAGTTGAATGCATTTGTGCAGCCATCAGGGAACAATACGTTGGTTTTCTTAGAATATTTGATTGTACTAATTTATTAGGAAAAATAACTTAAAAAGTGCTCTCCGTCCATTTGCAAAGCCAACAGTGGCTGCTGGTTTGGGCACTATGTTGGCATAGGAATAGGGCCTCCAACTTAACTCACCGTAGGGCTTCTTTTCTATTTTATCCTTTAAAAACAACCTGCTGGATCATACATGACATCCAATCCTGCCTTATTAACTAGAAACTAAATGAGCATTCAAGAAATTTAATTGAAAGTGATACTAAGAATGTTAATAAGCCCTGGTCAGGAGGGAGATTGATGTTTCCAGCTGCAAACCCAGCCTGTAGGAGGAGTCTCCGAAGACCTTGTCATCAGAGGCAGACTCGGCTTCTGTCTGCTGCTGCTGCCTTCCTCACAGGCTCACTGGCTCCCTTCCGCCAGCTCTCCCAGCTGTCCACCTGTTCCTCTAATTCCTACTTAATCAGTCTCCCCCAGAGAGGGCTCTGCTTACTAGCTCCACTGCAAACCAAGAGCCAGGACAACAGTACACTGCTGCTACTGGGGATAGAAAAACAATTCTCTGACTGAAATTTTAAGTAAACAAAGAAGATGATGCTGGGAAAATGGAGGTTCAAACATTTGAATCCCTTCCTTTTTCATGCAGAAAACCTGGAAAGCCTATGCTTTTCACAATAAGAAATGATGTTTTTCTCACAGATCAACTATTTATTATTCAAACCATTTTTGTATATGTTAAAGGAAAGTTTCCATTTCTAGAGCTTATAATATTAGAGAATCCTAATATATTTTGATCCTTAAGCACAACTTTTCATGAAATATTTTTAGGAATATGAGCATACTCTTGAATTTTTTTTCCTTCATAATTCAAAACACAGATGACCTGCATAAATAGAAAGGATGTCCAGTTGAGGCTAAATCATTGCTATTGGCATGCCTAATGATTTCCATTGCTTTTTATGACATAAATAAGTTTCAGTACATTTATTTTCTATTTTTCTATAATTGAAACTAAAAATAATTCAGAGCCAGAAATAAAGCAAAAAAAAAAAAATCCAATAGTTACAGAAGCAAATATTTTAGTATAAAACAAAATAGAGATCATGATGAAATAGAGCTACTGACTGAAAGGCAGTGCCACAAGGTGAAACTTAAAATGTTTATTCACCAGAGGCTTTTGGAAACTTGAATTTGGTCTACAAGAGAAACTAAAAGTATCATCCTATAACAATAAAAGTATGAATTGTATAAAAATTTAGGAAAGTATTTAAAAGCACAAACTGCTCCCTATTTCTGCTTGCCTTGGGGGCCTGAATATTGATTTAAGGAATCACTGGCTCATCTGGGCCACTTGGCTAACTGATTTAGCTTTTTCTAAATGAATTGTAGGACTTTTGCTAAAATCACTTTGGTTCACTTACACACTGGACCTCCTATAAGATAAAAAGGAGCCTTTCTTCTTGTTTGTCAGTTTGGTTTAGGAGTGGCAAGGAAGTGTAATATACTAGATGGGCACATACTCTTGGGAATAACTGACCCTGGGTCGAATCTACCCTCCAACATTTACTAGCCAGGCAAACAAACCCTGAATCTAGATTTTTCTTCTGTAAAGAATAATGATACTATCTATTCCATAATAGTAGATATTTTAAGAGATTAAGTTACTAATATACATAAAAACATCTAGTGCAGTGTATGTATCTGACATATAGTAATGCCAAGTAAATGTTAGCCATCTTTCTCATCTTCATCATCTTCTTATCATCAAAGGCTTTAGATGTGATGGAAAGGAGTTCAGACTTTTTTACATAGGAGATGAGGAGCTACTGAAGGAGCAGTTGCATCATTAGATGTGGCCTTTGAAACTATGTGAAAGAGATCCAGAGGGACAAGATTGGAGGCAGCAAGATCACATTAAAACCTGTCTTGCTAAAATAAGCAAGAGAGCCTGATGTAAAGCAAAGTTGTGGGATAGAAAGAGATGGCAAACGATTCAAGGAATGCTGTAAGAATCAAAATTGGAAAGAAAAAAAAAAAACTAGCACAAGTCTCAATGTGGACAATGACATCAGTGAGGTGGATGAGGGGGTTGAAGATAGCTTGGCATTCTGGCTTGGATGATTTGGTCCACAGTAGAGCCATCCATCAAACCATGAAGAGTGGACATCTTGCAGTCTTCATGTCCCATTGCCATGATCCTCTTATAATGTCCAGATTCATCACTTTGTTGAGCCTATCCTTCTATAGAAATATGTGGAAGGAGGATTTGTTTATGGGCTAAAATTTGTTGCTTCTAGTATTCAAATTCTATCATTCTTGTTGTGAATTTAGTTATTAACTATTTATTTGGATATGATATCTTAAGTCATTAACTAATGCTTATGATAAATGAGTTCACAGTTCTCTTCCTGAGGCTTTGTAAATTCCTCATTGGAGAGGATGGAGAACTAAACAAATGAAAAGTTAGTCAAAGAAAGAAAGATAGCATATGCCAAAGAGTACAGAGTAGTAAGACTGGATCCCACTTCTCAGTAGGGATCAATAAGGACTCAATCACTGTACCACAAACTTTCAACTAAGATTGCTATCAAATAGAAAAATAGATAGGTGTGCTTTAATTCCCTCAATTAACTTGTACTAAGACAATGGACTTTCTACTTTTCCCTCTTTACATTTTGATGCCAGGTGAACTGAACCAAAATTTCACTAAACTGGCTGATAGTAGCTTTGTCTAGCCTTGGTCCAAGGAGAGGTCAATGCAGTTTTTCTTTGGTGCTATGCATCTCTCCAGCCACCATCATTCCATTCTTTGCACCTGTTTAATTCTCTACCTCCAGGATCCAGCAAGACTTACTCTTTCCTAGTGAAATACTGGCTGATACAGTATTGAAATAAAGAACAAACTGACAGTAACCAGAAGGAAAGGGCGAGGGGGATGATAGGGGGAAAGAAGAGGAAGGGTCATTAAAGAATATGTGTAAAGGACATGTGGACAAAGCCAAAGTGGTGTATGATCTAGGGCGGGGTGGTGGTGGAGGTAAAAATGGAAGCAACTGTACTTGAACAACGACAATAAATAAATAAATAGAAAAATGTTCAATAGAACTAGAAATCAAAGAAATTCAAATTAAAATAAGATACCATCTTTTACTTGTCAAAAAATAAATTTACAAATCTTTAAAAAAATGCCAAGAATTTACATTTTAACAAAGTTATCTTGAAATTGACTATTAAGATCCAATAGAATTCTGAATTTAGATGCACGAAATGTTTGTCTTGAAGGTCATGCTCAAAACTTCATGCCTTTCATGCTGGAGGCTAGGTAGGAGGTTTGATGGTCAGAAACCCCACATAAGTCTTTGGGAAGCTGCCTAACATTACAACCAGCCCGAAAGAGCAGGGGGACCTCTCCACCAAAGAGACTTGCTGATCCCCTCCCTCCTCCCATGAACATGTACACAAACACTTCCTTCTTGGTTTAGGCACCCACTGAGTTGCACTCACAATGTTTGTTTATCTCCGCTTTAGTATTTATCACGTTATACCCAATTTGGTTATTTATTTGATTTTCTTCCTCATCAGACTTTCATCTCCTTTGGGTCAGGAAATGCCCTGTGCACCTTCTGGTCAATATGACATGGTATCTAGTGAAGAGAAGGATTTAAAGGTAGCAATAGTCTATTGACTTGGTTGGTCTAACACCGAGTTTTCCTATTAGTTTGGATACTAACTTGTTAAATGACTGAAAAATTTGCAAACTCTTTAGGGCTTATCCTTAAAATGAGGTGATATTCTTTCCACACTTCAGATTCTTATATCTCCTCTCCTTGAAACTCAATTGGGAAAAATCTGTAAAAAGCATTGTGCTAAACATTTCTATTTATCATTCTTATCATAAAAATAGTGGAATGTCAGTCCAGGGCAAATTATGAGTTCTCTTGTTGGCCTCTCCTCTTTGTGTTCAGGTTCTTTAAAATATCCTAACTCCTCCTATTACTTTTATTTAGGTTTTTCCTTTGAGAAGTGCTGTTTGCAGTCTTCCCTTCCCTTCCCTACACCAAAAGAGTGAGAGAACTGGCATTTGTAGCTACTCATGGAACCAGGCATTATTCTGGGTACTGTACATAAGTTGTCTTATTTTACTTTCTCAATTATACTGTAAAGTAGTTACTATTAACCCATTTTATATAGGACAGAGCTGAGGTTTAGAGGTTAGTGACTCTAGAGTCACCTAGATAGGAAGGGGCAGATTCATAACTGAAGCCTTAAGTTGTTCTGGATGCAAATCATTGGATATTCTCACCATCCCACTGCTGTTTTTGAATCTGGAAGTTACTGGATTTCCAAGGCGATATTTTGATCTTTTTCTGTCTCTGGAATTGACATGTGCTACTGACTGAAGGAGTTAGTAGATTCTTCCCTATCATGGCCATACTTATGCACTATAATATAAGCATACTTCTGCAAGTCAAGATAGTGACTCATACAGGATTTTGGTCTGACCTGTAGATTCAGAATACTAGCAAAGGACACTAGAGATAAGATTCAGAGTTGGGTGACAGAAAAACAAGGAAAGAAAAGCCATAGCAAAGCTAACAGACTTGCTCAGTCACTTATGGTTCTTCGCACTCTCAAGATTGTACTTTCAAATACTGGTAAAATAAGGGGGAAAAGCATATTAAAATTTCCCCATGGTAAAGGAAAAGAAAACTTGCACATAGCCAAATTAAAAATTAAAATTAACATCATTTCAAGTGCTTAATTCAGAAACAGCAAGATATCTTTTGGAGGCTGTCAGCTTTGACAGCAACGTCTTTTGTTTATAAGAATGTAGTGGTAATGCTTTTGTTACTTTTCAAAGCATCATCTCAGTAAATCTGCAAGATAGTAGGACAGGCATTAGAGAGGAATTATAGAATGACTGTACATCCTAGAAGAACCCTTGGAGGCCATCTGGTGTAATGTCCTCCATTATGTATATGAGGGTGTCAAAACAGGAGAGAAAAACAGTGACTTCTTCAGCAAGGCATTGGGAATTAGCATAGTCAGAACAGAACAGGCAATGTGGATAACATATTAATCCGACGTCACAGTGGCTTAGCCTTTGAAAGTGTTTCTTGCTCTTACAAACTCTGCTGCATTCTGGGCAGCTCACCAGGCAGTTCTTTTCTAAGACATGATTTTTTTCCCTGTGATGTGATTTTATAGACCTTTGCAGTTCCCTTCTTGTGGCTTCATCATCCCATCATGTTCCTTTTAGAATCACTGTGCTAGATGAAGAGAGCTGAGGGGCTGCCAAGGGCAGTCGTGGCCCCTGCTCAGAAATGATACGTAAATTCTGTTCCGTCTATTGACCAGAGCTACTAATGTGCTCTTGAGTAAAGGTCTGGGAAATGCAATATTTCTTGTGTCCAGAAAGTAGAGGAGAATCAGACCTGGGTGGCATCAGTAATGCCTGCCATAGAAGTGTCTTCCTGATGGCCACTTGCTACTAGCACGTGGGCTCTGTGTACAGTTTGTGATGGATGCTGGACACTGGAGAAGATGATTGGAACTTTCAGAAAACTCTAATGTTATCTTAATCCTAAATTTTGTTTTCATTAATTTTAGGGAAATAACTTGTTTGATTTAATCTCAGTTCTTCCAAATACTGTATAATTAATTACCTTAAACAGAATTACTGAGTTTCTAGGGGATACCATCTTTACTTTCCCTTTTAATCCTTACAGCAAGCTATTGAGATTAGCACTATTAGCCCTAGTTTAGATAGGAGCCTTTTTGTTAAAAATTACAAAAAAATAACATTACCACAAGTTAAAAAAACTAGAAAGAAGAAATTATATTAAAGAGCTCCAGGAGCTCATGGAAACTCAAAACAGGAAACATCATCAAGAAACAAAACTTCTGCAACACTGGAATCGGGCCTCATTCTGGGTTTGCTGCTCACTGAAGGGCAGCCCTATGTCCTGTGAGCGGTTTCCAGCTTCCCTGAAGCAGCCTGCTCTTCCCTCATTCACTCTCTTCATGTGCCTGTCCTTCATCCCCTGACACTGCCCAACTTTCTCTGCTCTCCATTTCTGAACCCTTAATCGTTTCTGCTTGTAAGCAATGCAAAATCATTCGCCAGTCCTCTCTGCGTTTTGTAAACCCTCAGTTCCAACCACTGCCCTCACAACTACCTGCCCTTGTCTTTTAGCATCCTAGTTGTGAATTTCAAAATACCATGCACCTGACTCATTCTTGTAAACCAGACCATGTAGTCCTCTGTCTGTCCTTGGATCAGGCACTGCCTATGCACAAACATATGTACTATGCCCTGGTCAAAGAAGCTGGTGAAGTTGTGAACATGGACACTCTGACTCAACAGGAGCAAGAGCAGGGTAGCTTTCCACAGAAAGGGCGGGGGTGAGTGAGAGGATATGTAGTAATGAATATGCCTACTCTTTTGCAAGGTCACTGCTATGGTTTGAAACTTTGTGTCCTATCCAAATTCACATATTGAAATCCTAACCACCACCACCCCCCCAGGTGATGTTATGAATAGTTAGGACCTTTGGGGAGTGATTAGTTCATGAGGGTGGATTCCTGATTAATGAGATTAACACTCTTATAAAAGAGACCCCACAGAGCTCTCTAGCCCCTTCTACCATGTGAGGATAGGACAAGAAGTCTGTGGCTCAAAAGAGAGCCCTCAGACAAACATGCTGGCCTGTTGATCATGGACTTTCAGCCTCCCAAACTGCAAGCAATACATTTCCGTTGTCTCTAAGCCATCCGGTCTGAGGTATTTTGTTATAGAAGTCAAAATGGACAGAGTTAGTAAATGGACAGTGCTAGTAAATTGCAACGTGAGATTTAAATGCAAAATTGCCTGGCACCTCAGTATCAAGCAGAATGAGGAAAAATATAGGAAAAATACCTAGGCTGGAACTCAGTGTCTTCTTCTCTTCATACCTTTTACTCTGTAGATCCTCAACCCTCAGCCAATCACAAGTCTCACTAAATAGATACCTCACAAAACTTAAATATTTTGCTGAAGCTGAAAAATGCATTTTAAGATACATTTTGAGGACACCCCTGATTGAATCAACCAAACACTGAAGTAATTAGAGAAACTGGATGAAAAAAATAAATGAACAATTCTCAGACTAGAGCTTTGAATTTGGTTTCTTGAGACACAATCACCAGGTTGGATCCGCTCCAGAGGTAACTCCTTCTACCTAGTTTTAGTGCAAGAATTAATTTTATATCCTCATTTCAAAATTTATAAATGTGTGTCACTACCAATATTGATGATTAAACTCTGTCACAAAATCCTAGGTGATATTACACAAAACACTTAACCTCTCTACACCTCAGTTTCCAAAACAGTAAAATAAGAGGAGTTATATTAAATAACCTCTTAAGGTCCTTATAGCTATAAAATTCTGACTAGCTCACCTTACAAGTTTAACATGCAAATGTCCACATCTACTGATTACAACCTGAGGCAAGATCATTTTCTTCGACGTTCATTTCAAATAGCATCCAAGAATCCTTGAATAGATTATCCTTTTAACTAAACGGCAGCACTGTCCAATAGAACCTTCTGAGATGATGGAAACAGTCTATAACTGTCCAACACAACAGCCTCTGGCCATCTGTGACTATGGAGGACTTGAAATGCAGCTAGTGCAACAGAGGACCTGAATTTTTACTTTCAGTTAATGTAAATGTAAACAGCCATAGGGAGCTATCAGCTGCCATATTAAACTATGTAGGAAGGAAGATGTAATATTGTGAATGAAAAAAGGAAAATCAAGAAGTAATGATACTATTTTAATGCATGAATTAGTATTTGAAAACCCTTGGCTTTCATTTTCATGTGGAACTGTGTACTCTTTAGATTTTAGGTAACAGTCTATTCTGGGATGATGCAGGCCTTTCCACAAGTAGGGAAAGAGACTGAGGATTTATTAAGTTACTGTTGCTAATAGTAACTAATTTGCTTAAAAAATACTAAGAGTTTCTGGAAAAAAATAGCAGTAGTCTTTTACAAAATGTCTCATCAGAGATTTAAGATATTTACTTAAGGTTTTTTGTTTTTTTTTTTAAGATAGCAACAAGACAAATAAATAGATATGAGTGGAAATTTCGAGCCCTGAATTTTTAGTTCTATCTTTATTATCACTTACTATTTTCCTTAATTCTAAATTAACATATAACATAAAATTCACCATCATTTTAGTATCAGCTTTGGGAGAAATATATTTTTTAAAAATCTAAATGTTTATAACATTCAATACATAGACTGCCACTTTTATTTTCAGTAGCAACATTTAATTTTCTAAAACCTTCCCACATGTGCAATCTAACAAGTCTCATGAATGATTTTGTCATCTGTGGGTTTGTAATGCTTCAGAGAGGACTGCTTTTTATTCTCCAAACTCAGGATCTTAACTCCTTCAACCTCCTTAGAAATGATGGTATCAATAACAGAGTTTCATGTTTATTTCCTATTTGCTTAAATTCACACTTCGTTTTTTTCTTTGACTAAATTATATATTTCAAAGATCAAGTTACAACCTAGATTATTCTATCCAGCAAAGCTATCATTTAGAATGGAAGGGTAGATAAAGTGCTTCCCAGATAAGTTTAAACTAAAGGAGTTCATCATCACCAAACCATTATTATATGAAATGTTAAAGGGACTTGTCTAAGAAAAAGAAGATCAAAACTGTGAATAATAAAATGTTAATAAATACATATCTATCAATAGTTGAATCTAAAAAACAAACTAAGCAAACAAGAAGAACAGAGACAGAACCATGGATACGGAGATCATTTGAAGGGTTATTAGCTGGGAAGAGGAAGTTGGACCATGGAGGAAAAG
>PVJI01007797.1:0-75605 GCA_004026765.1 Micronycteris hirsuta | reverse complement strand
GTAGCATAAATGGGAGGTAGACAACAGACAAGGGGAGGTTAGAACAGTATAGGAAGTACAGGAGCAGAAGGACTTATGTGTAGGACCTATGGACAAAACTAAAGGGAGGGGAAAGGGGGGTAAGGGGGAGGGGGGAGTGAAGGGGGGAAATGGGGCAACTGTAACAGCATAATCAATAAAATATAGTTTAAAAAAAAATTCACTTAAGTGGGAATGCAGCCTTTCACAACACCACCAGCTGGTGCACTGATACAGATGGGTTCCTAGAATACTCACCTAGCAGGGGAAGCCTTAACTACAAGGCCCTCCAGAAGATAATTCTGGGGTTTTGGGAGGATCCCCCTTCATATACACCAAAATTAATATTGGTTAATTTGAGGTGTGCTTTTTTGGGGGGGGGGGATATTATTTGCATTTTAAGATTTTCTTCTATACTGAATAGGTACTATTTTTGTAATTAGAGAAAAATCTTAATTTAAATTTAAAAATATATATTAACAATAGTAGACAAGACTAATACAAAGCAGGAAGGAGAGGGCAAAAAATATGTCTGAGAAAAGTTTCAAGTCCAACTGCCACAAAAAATGTGAAGAAAAAATGGCTGTTAATTAATAGATTTAATTGTGATCTGACTGAAAGAACATATTAGGGGAGAGAGGAAGTCTCATGGATCATGGAGAAGGAGTAAGAAGTCATCACCGTATCTTCAGGCTCTTTCAAGGGAAAGAACACTTTAATCAGTTGCCTTAGGTCTCTTTCCACTCGACAGATACAATTCTAGAAGTGGAGATGCGAGTTGTTTTGATTGCTGCTAAAGCAGTGAAGAGTCAGGAAAAGGCCATGAGTTTTGAGGTTAGATAAATCTAACTCCATTTCCACGTATCTACCAAGTTACTCCCAAAGATGTGGGGTAGAAGAAAACAAAATTTTATTTAATTAAGATAATAAGCCGGTGTTTGAGAAACTAACCCATCCATCTCTACCCCATTTAGTTCAGTAATTACAATGAGTTTCTTAGATTTAAAATTGTGACTGAGTCTCAATTCTGAAGATATTTAAAGTCTCACATAATCTGGTCCAAAACCACTACTCTTTAATATCAATCCTCTCTAATGTCCATCTCTGCATTCTCCTTCCCCTAAAACTACATCCCATATACTTTATACTTGTTCCCAATTACGCATAACTGGTTGCAACAAAACATACAGAAAAACAATTACATCGTATTTAAGGAGGGCTGTACATGTAGTGATTAAGAACATGGATTTGAACCCCAGTTCTGCCATTTCTCAGGTATATCTCTAAACCTGTTTCTTAATCTCTAAAATGGGAATAATAAAAATAAAACCATCTTAACTCATTCAATAAATATTTACTGAGTGCTTACTATGTGCAGGCACTGTTCTACAAAATCCAGGGACTGAGGCTTAGGGCACTCTAATGTTTAGGCTTTCCTATACTTATAATAAATAAGACAAGGAGTTAACACTCATTTTATCAGAATCCATGGAAGTCCAAATAGAAAAAAATCATCCTCAAAAAATAAATGTGCAAGGACATGAATAGACAACTGACAAAAGAATAAGGAATAAAACCATGCTTTACAGGTCAAATTGACAAAGATTGAATCAGGCTGTCATGAGTTTTGTTGAGATGGACACTCTCATATTTCACTAGAACACAATCTTTTAAGAGAGCAATTTGATCATTTGGATCAAATCTTAGCCTTTTTTTAATGTTCATATCCTTAATACACTAACCTTATTTTAAAAATCTAGCCTAACCTGGCTGATGTGGCTCAGAGGATTGAGCACTGGCCTACAAAGTGAAAGGTCACCAGTTCGATTCCCAGTCAGGGCACATGCCTGGGTTGCAGGCCAGGTCCCCCAGCTGGGGGCGGGGGCGGGGGGGGGGGGGGGGGAAGAGGGGGGGGGGGGGGCAGGGGGGTGAGAGGTAACTGATGGATGGGTGTATCTCTCACACATTGATGTTTCTCTCCCCCTCTTTCTCCCTCCCTTCCCCTCTTTCTAAAAGTAAATAAATAAAATCTTTAAAAAAAAAAAATCTATCCTAAAGAAATCAGGTATATAGTCAGAGATATAAGTTCAAGGATGTTCATCAAAGAGCTATCCACATTAGCAAAACCTCTGAAGTAACAAAAAAGAATGGTTTAAAGTCCATAATATTGCCCTGGCTGGTGTAGCTCAGCAGATTGAGTGTGGACTGCAAACCAAAGGGCTGCTGGTTCGATTCCCAATCAGGACACATGCCTGGGTTGCAGGCCAGGTCCCCAGTATGGGGTGCACAAGAGGCAACCACACATTCATATTTCTCTCCCTCTCTTTCTCCTTCTCTTCCCCTCTCTCTGAAAATGAATAAATAAAATCTTTTAAAAAAAGTTCAAAATACCCATTTTAGACCATTACATAGCCATAAAATGACTTCAAATAATATTTAAAGGCAAAAAATCACAATATAATATAAAGTGGGGGAAATATGATATAAAAATGCATTTACTGCATGGCCCTATTTGTGTAATATGTACACACATGCATATGTATACATGCAGAGAAGAAATTGAAAGGATACATCTTAAAATAATAGTAATGGTTATCCCTACATCATGGTCATGAAATAACAGATACTTTTCTTTACATCTTTATGTGATTCTAAAATTCTAGAATAAATGTGTATTACTTCTATAATCAGAAAACAAAAGGGATAATGTTCTTTATTTTTAATAATACTACCATTAGGGCAGCTCTCCCTATTTTACAATGGAAGGGTGGAATGCATTTTTGAGGTATATATTTGTTTAGAATATATGTTGAATATTAATTGATGAACAAACATCAAAAAGCGGAAGGACCTGCAAAGTGAGATAGAGAGTTCTTTGACTAAAGACAATTAAATAGAAGCTGAATAACAATTTACTATATATTGTTTATCAGAGGAAGAATGTAAGTCTAGAGTAGAGGATTCATTATGATCCCCATTGTCTAGCACTGTCTGGCATATAGTAGATGCTCAGTAAATATTTGCTGAATGATAAAATGATTTCTAAGGTTTCTTTCAAATGTGAGGCCTTGTGATTCATAAAGCATCCCCTCACCATCCCATTCTTTCTAGCTTTCTCTGAACTGTGGGAGCAACTACTATATTACAAACAACTGATTTTTTAAGAGACTTTAATTATATACTCTAATATATTTTATCTTTTATTAATTGTTCCATAATTACATTAGGAGTTTAAATTCTGCATCCCCAATCAATTCCATTTAATTAACCTTTATTGGGCACTATGCATTAAGAATCTGCCCTATAAAACCTTATATTCTGAGAATAGAAACAGTAAAGAGGCAGGGTGCACTAAGTACTTTAATAGAGGTATGCATAAAATGCTATCATCTGACAGGGCAACAATTAATTCTGAAAAAACAAAAACGGTGATTCAGAAAACCTACAAGCAGAAAGTAACCCTTCAGCTTGATAATGAAAGTCCGTCAGCCTCTTAGGGAAATACTATTAATAGATTCGAGGAAAGCTGATGCTATTGCAAAGTCAGAAGTACGAGAGCGAGTCTTTTTCACTTCTGCTTTAAAATCTCTCGCCTATATGCAAGAAAACTACGGTTTTCTGATATAGTAATTAATATAGCAATAGGAACCCAGAAGAGAAAGGGTAGGGATCCAGAGGAGAGCTGACCCAACGGACTGCCAAAAGCCTTTGCTTATCTCGCATCTTGGCTCTGGTGAACTAGTAAGGAAAACGTGGAACACAACCAGGTCAGAACTACCAGGCTAAGCCTTACCTGCTACCCCTCCCCAACACGGAGCCCACGCCGCAGCCAACTTGGAATCTGCTCCTCTTGCTCAAGCTGCTGCTGTTCTAGGTCTGCCTCCTAGAGTTCCCCATTGGTGAATTCTCCCCGCCAATCTAGAAGAAGCAGAGGGAGGTCCGCCCACTCGAAGCCGAGAAAGGAAGGAGGGAGGGAGTCAGCCGGAACCCAGGCCTAGGGAGCCGGGAGCAGAGAGAGATGGAGTTGCAGAATCAACCAAGGGTCCATTATTGCGATCTCATCCCAGATGGAGGAGTCACCGGCTAGCGAAAGATTACAGAGGGAACCTGACTGTTGAGGGAGCTCCCACAGAGAAATGAACCCTTATGAAACCTACTCATTAGAGATCAGTCTTTTTGTGACTGGCTTCACAGCTTGGCCTCTTCGTCATTACTCCAACCTTTCCTTCAATCTTACACTGCTTCCCCATAGTACCACCAATAAATACTTCTTTTCTTAAAAAATTTTTTTTTCTTTTCTGTGGGTTGCTGCCATGTCTGAGAGAAGATGGCAAGAAGGTTTGGGGAAGGAAGGTTAGCCCTTGGTAAAGGGAACACGGTGAGTAGAGGAGTTCTGCTTTCACACAGACACACACACAGAAGGAAAGAGTTCAAAATCTCTTGTGATAAAATCTGGTGATAAAATCTAGGAGTGAGACAAGAATATCCCAGATGTCAGAGAAAATGGCCCTGAGAGTAAGCCTCTGGACTTGGAAGGAAGGCTATAGGGGTAGTGGCAAGGGCCCAGTCTGGAATAGCACAGAAACAGAGCTGTGAGGCTTTGGAGAACTTGCTTAACTTTACTAAGTCTCTATTTTTTCATCTACAAGACGATAATTCCTTCCTTATAGCTTTGTTTTGAGGATTGGAGATAATGTATGTAAAGTACTTCACACATAGTTGGTGTCCAATAAATGGTAGCTAGTAAAAATGGGTGTAGCTTCCCTGCAAATATTTCTCTCTCCCCCTTCTCCAGGAACATTATTTTTAGTATCTTGTGGCTGGTGGCCTCCAGCTTCTGAATTGTCTCAGGTGAGTTTTCCAAATCCTTAGGATATTTTCTTCATCCCCTATTTTCCCTGATGCCTTCCAGCTGGACACAAATTCATTCCTAAAACATGCAAATGGAAGCTATGGTAACCATAGAGACAGGACAGGTGGCAAGGAGAGACAGAGACAGTGAGAGAAACCGATTGGGACAGGTAGGGGAGAGAAACTTAAGGAGTGATTTGGACAGAGACTTCAAGCAAGATGAAAAAACAATGAGTGTAGGCCCTTGGCCAGGTAGCTCAGTTAGTTAGAGCATCGACCCCCATATGCTAAAGTTGCAGAGTTTGTCCCCAGTTAGGGCACATACAAGAATCAACCAATGAGTGGAACAACAAATCGGTGCTTCTCTCCCTCTCTCTAAAAATCAATAAATAATAAAATCGTAATTAAAAAATAACGAGTTTAAGTAAGACAGAGTAAAGAGATGCAATGAGATAGGATGTGTTACAAGTTTTGCTCTCCTCTCTGCCCCTTTTCTATCCTCCCCCGACACTCAAGAATATGGGGAGGAGGCATCTATCTAGTAATGCCCCCTGCCTCTTAAAATGATCCAAAATATCCACCCTCCTCATACTTATTTAAGAGGTCTGTACAAGGGAGCTGAAAGCCAAGTTTATGCGTGCTGTGTGCTCCGTTTGCGGGGGAGGGGGGACGAGGTGTGGAAAGAGGATGTACCACTGTGTCTGACTCCAGCTCTCCCTGACATTTAAACGATGAGAAGCCAGCCAGATCTCCTGCCACTCTGCACAGTATGGTTCAGGCTGTGGATCCCAATCGCCTCTCTCCACCCCTCTGCACAGTGTGTCCTGTGCCGTGTGTGGTAGGTAGGTCAGGTCTGGCGCACAAGCGCGCAGAAACACGACAGGCGAGAATGGGGATCTGCTGAAGCTCCAGGAAGAATTGGGTTGGTCTCAGGCTGGGTCACGGAGAAATCTCCTAAGGAACATTTAGATTTACTGGGACTGAGGGGAGGTCGGCTAAGTAAGGACAATTAAGACTAGAGCCTCTAGGTTTAGAGGGTTTATGTTGCATGGTGGGGGAACGCTTAGGTGCCCGACGCCCCCACCCGAAGAAACTAGGCTATAAATAGCAAGGCAGAGCTCCGCCTTTCGAACTCCCCCCACTCCCACCCCACCCCAGCTTCTCTCCTCCCCAGCCGGCACTGTGCCCGGGGCGCACCGGGAGGAGGGACCAGGATCTGGTACCCAGGCGCAGATACTGACACCAAAGGAATCGGGTACCACCCCCCACGCCATGTGGGCCCCCGGGAACCCGGCTCCATCACCCCAGCTGCCAGGTGGCCCTGGCCTCAGTCCTGGCCAGGCGGAGATTCTGCGGACATTCAGGTATTTGGGCGCACAGCCTGGGAGGCGAAAGAGCAAGGAGTGATGGGGAACACAGCAGGGTCAAAAGAAACCCCCAACTTCCCCCCACCCGTTTTAGGTCCCAAATGCAAGCTGCCCCCCCGCCCCAATTTACGGGGCTGTGGCAACCTAAAAGAGGTTAGGAATGCGAATGTGTGGAATGAGTGCATGTGCGTGGGTGGGTGGCGTTCAGCATCCTAGAAAGGGGGATTCTAAGTGCAGGTAAGAAAAGGGGGATGCTGGAAAGGTCTGATAAGCCATGGAGCGAGGGTGGAGGTGCGGATATCTTTGAGCGTGCAAGTACGTGCTCGTTCTCTAATGCGGGTGCACCCTTCCCACCTCCTCAGGCATGCTCTGGGGGGGAGGGCGCGGCTCAAGGCAGGAGTTAGAGGAAGGACTGTGTGCCTAGCAGGGTCCTTCCACCAGTGCCTAAGCTTCCCTGCCTGAATCCGTAGATAAGATCTCTCTCTTTCTCGCAGGGATTGGCTTCGCCACTGAGCCCTGAGGCCTCTTCCAGCCACCACCCACACACCCCTAGCCTTCCTCGGCAGGTGCCAGTCCCGGCTCCATCAGTGCTCTTATCCCAGCCGCAGCTATGCTGCATACAGAGGGCCACGCTCTTCTTCGGGCCGTGGGTCAGGGTAAACTACGCTTGGCCCGTTTGCTTCTGGAGGGAGGTGCCTACGTTAATGAGGGTGATGCCCAGGGGGAGACTGCGTTAATGGCGGCTTGTCGGGCCCGCTACGACGACCCCCAGAACAAGGCGCGTATGGTACGCTACCTTCTGGAGCAAGGCGCAGACCCCAACATCGCAGACCGCCTAGGGCGTACAGCACTCATGCACGCTTGCGCTGGGGGTGGGGGAGCCGCAGTGGCCTCGCTGCTCCTTGCCCATGGCGCAGACCCCTCAGTTCGAGATCACACGGGCGCCTCGGCACTAGTCCACGCCCTGGACCGCGGGGACCGCGAGACCCTTGCTACGCTGCTGGATGCCTGTAAGGCCAAGGGCACGGAGGTCATCATCATCACCACCGACACCTCGCCCTCAGGCACCAAGAAGACCCGGCAGTATCTCAATTCCCCACCATCCCCCGGGGTGGAGGACCCCACACCCTCTCCTCCTGGCCCTGGGGTCTGCACGTCGCCTTCGGAAATCCAACTGCAGACTTCAGGAGGAGGACAGGGTTTGTCATCCCCTCGCACACAGGAAGAAGAAGAGAAGAGGGACGTATTTGAATTCCCTCTTCCTAAGGCACCCGATGACCCTTCCCCTTCTGAGCCGCTCCCCAAACCACCCCGTCACCCTCCAAAACCACTCAAAAGGCTCAACTCCGAGCCGTGGGGCCTAGTGGTTCCTCCTCCACCGGTCCCGCCCGCGGAAGGGAGGCTGGGGATAGAGCGCCTGACCTCCGAATTCAACGGCCTGACCCTGGCTTGTCGACCCCGTCTTTCCAGACGTCACAGCACCGAGGGCCCAGAGGACCCGCCCCCGTGGGCGGAGAAAGTGACGGGTGGGGGTCCCCTCTCACGCAGAAACACTGCGCCAGAAGCTCAGGAGTCTGGTCCTCCTTCAGGGCTGAAGCAAAAACTGAGCCGCATGGAGCCGGTGGAGCTCGATGCTCCTGGAAATCTTTGCCCTGACTCGCCGGAGTGCTGCCGTCCGTCCTTGGAGCGCCGCCGATACAGCGCCTCCCCGCTGACTCTCCCTCTGGCAGGTTCGGCTCCTTCCCCACGTCAGTCCCAGGAAAGTCTGCCTGGGGCCGTGTCTCCGCTGAGTGGGAGAAGGCGGAGCCCGGGGCTGCTGGAGCGGAGGGGCTCGGGAACGTTGCTTCTGGACCACATCTCGCAAACGCGGCCAGGTTTCCTACCCCCGCTCAACGTCAGCCCCCACCCTCCCATCCCCGACATTCGCCCCCAACCCGGATGTCGGGCTCCGTCACTGCCCGCTCCTCCCCAGGCGGGGGCGCCAGGTTCTCCCAGGACCAAGCGCAAATTGGTGAGGCGCCACTCCATGCAGACGGAACAGATCCGCCTGCTAGGGGGCTTCCAGAGTCTAGGCGGGCCAGGGGAGCCAGGGCGCTGAGAGGAGTGAGAGGAGCCAGGAGGGTGAGGATCAGGACCTTGGTGGGACAGGTAGGAGAACCTGCTCACACACATAACCACGGACATAGGGGTCTTTTACATGTGCTCCTGGGCATGGTGCACGCACACATGGGCAACCGTGTCCACAGGCAGTTACTCTATTCGCAGGGAAGGGTAAGTACTCTATTTACTGGGCTTATAGACACATGCATTCACGCCCTGGTCACTTCACATGCATATGAGAATTACTTGTGTACCCACCCACAGGCACAGCACACACAGGGCCACTTATGCTGGGGCACCAGTTGGGTCCCAAACTCACTTGCATTTGTTCAGAAGCAATAGGGACCCCCTACTTATGGGTAGTCTCCAATCTCTTTGCCCTCTTACAGAAGCAATCCCTTGCTTTCCATATATGCCCTACAATTCAGCCATGATTTCATACACTCTACCCTCTTCGTGAATACTTCACCTCATTCTTCAGGTCTTGCTTCTTTCCCCAGGCCTGACTCCTTGTTCACACCCTGCTTCCAGTCCTAACCACTGTTCAGGATATCTTCTTCACTTTCCTTGGGGGTTTTTCTGCAGCAATGCCCAGCCTCAGTTCTGCTGCTGACTTACTTCTCTCAGCTTTACTTCTCAACTTCCTGCTTTTTATTCCCACCCTGTGCCCCAACCCAAACAACAGGTTGTCTCATTTTCCCAGGGGGTAGGTCAGTTTATGACCCCCCACCCCTCCACAGGCAGAAGTGGGGAATAACCCTAAATCATTCCTCTCTCCACTTGACATATCAAATAAATGTGTTCAGAAGTCTCTGTTTTGTCTCTTCTACCAAGGGGTGTGGGGTGTGGGGAATGAGTAATGGGGAGGGAGGGTGATGCTAATTATAGCTATGATGATCTCTAGGGGATACTTAGAGGTTCCACCCACCTTCTTTCCAGGAGTCCAACTGACCAACTGTGATTGTAGAAGAAAAGGCAAGTGTCCTGTGTCTTCAAGGTTTTAAGGCAGTTGACATGCTTCCATTTCCTCCAGTCTTCCCTATGTCTATCTTCAAATTCTTTAACTTAAGAATCCCTCCACCATCAGTAGATATAACCCAATAAATTGTGTCCCTTTTCCAAGCTTCCTATTTCTTGACCACTCAAAGGTTTTCCACCAGGTTCTAACTTTCATCTCACCAGGTGCATTTCATTTTCTTCTGGCCTCTATTTCCTCATCCTTGATTTCAGAGGGGTGTGGGGGTGGGGAGAGAATTAGTACAACCTCACCTAAGTAAAAATGGCATGATGGTCAACTGACAAAGAGTGTGTAGTGTGTGTGTGTGTAAGAGTACTCAGAGGAACCCAGTCTGACAGATTCTACAAACAAGGGCACCTGTCTTACTGCTCTCTGGGCCTCTCAGTTTGCTGGTTTTCTGCATACATTCTAACTCTTCCTCACCCTAATCTTTCTTACTCCTCCAACTTAGAATAGGCGAAGTCAGAAAATTATCCAACACTGTGGTATAAAGAAAAGATCAAAATATCGGGACTCAGAAGACCTATGTTAGACACCCCCCTTGCCATCTCCTAGCTATTTAATTCGGTGCAATTTAGCCTCTCTGGGTGTGTTTTCCTTATTTGTAAAATACTAAAATTGAGTTAGTGATTGTGATTATTAAATATGACAATGTCCTAAGTATGTGGCATAGTGTCTGACATATAGTAAATATTTTCTTATTAAATGTCAGCATCTTCCCTTGCATGTGATCTTGGACAAGTCACCTCACTTCTCTGAGCAGTTTCTCATCTACATCTATAAAATGAAGTAGTAGTCAGACTAATAATCTTTAAGTATCCTTTTACTGTGTCTATAATTCTTCCCAGCCTTGCTTCCTGTCCAATCCTCCTCCCCAGCCCCCGCGCGCCACGAGCCTCTCCTTGGGGCTCTGGCCGGCTTTTTAGTACTCCGGAGGACGCACCCACTCCAAGCTTCTCTTATACAGAGCCATCGCTTTTTCTCTTTGTAATTGGGTGCTCAGAACCTCCGCCCTCCTCAATAATTAGCCTATGCTGGAGCTGGAGCCCGCCAACTTCCGCCCCCTCTCTGGTGATTGGCATAGGACCTGGCTCGTCCCCGCCCCCTCTTGACTGATGGTTGGGCTCCGGCACTGTGTTCAGTCCCTGGGCGCTAGCTGGCGCGGGTGGTTGGGACCGTTAGCTCGCCAGACTGGCAAGCTCTCGGCCGCTACTCCGCTGGCGTCAGGAATGGAGACGATGCGAGCGCAGCGGCTGCAGCCTGGAGTGGGCCCCAACGGGAGGGGCACTCTACGAACGTTGCGGCCCGGAGTGACTGGGGCCGCGGCTGCCCCCACCACACCCTCAGTGGGCTCCCCGCCAGGCCCGCCGCCCCCGCCGCCCCTGCTCCTGTCCGGGGCCCCTGGGCTGCCACTGCCCCCCGGCGCCGCTGGCAGCCCGGCAGTGCTGCGGGAGGCTGTGGAGGCCGTGGTGAGGAGCTTCGCCAAGCACACGCAGGGCTATGGCCGAGGTGAGTCTGCGGGTCTGACCTCCTGCGGGACACTCTGTACGGGAATCTTGCTCCCACAGTCCTCTGGATCGCTTTTCTTGGCGCAGAGCCCTCACATACATTTCCTTTTGGGGAGTTTCCTTCTGGCCTAAATGCACACGCACACACTCATACAGACATTTTAGCTTCTCACCCCTCCCCTTTATTGAGTTAGTACTATATTCTCTAGGAACCCCTTTTTACATATACAGTCCTCTTTTCCTCTCAACCATAGCCCTTCAGAAATGGAGTTCCTTCTCTAGCTTAATGTTTTAACATCTCTGCCTTTGAAGACCGGTCCTCATTGTGTGGGATCCTATCCTTTATCTCAGATCCAAAACGTTTCTCATCTTTACGCTCTTCAGTCTTTCTTCTGTGATCTCAGCAGTTCCTGGGCACCTCTGTAAATTTACTCCATCCTCTTGACTTCTCAATTCTTTTCTTACATATTGTCACTCTAAAATTTCCAGTGCAACTTCAGATTTGCTGGGGAGTCCCGTATTGCCTTCACAAGTTACAATAACTGAACTTTTAAATCTGGACACATACCATTGAGTTAACACCAGCTTTCTGCGACTTAGTACCTCACTTTTGTATCTTTTTTGGTATGGAGTCTCTCAACTCTGGCCTGTATGGCTGTTTTACTGGCCTGTGCCCAGGAACTGAGCATAAATCCCAGGCCTTGGCTCTTTCAATGTTACAGTACATTCTGTGGAAATTAGCCAGGCAGAAACCCGATTTCCATTAGAGATCTTCATCTTAAAGATGCCTAATTTCTAGGGCTTCTGAGAAGGGGAATGTGAGGATTTTCTTTGTTGTTTTTGTTTAACCAGCACATAATTGCCTGAGTTTGAGCTCCAGATTTACAGTGTAACAAGGAATATAGTGAGGGGTATGGGATACAGAATTTAGGTCTGGACTTTCTGAGACATCACTTCTCTCTGGTTAGTCAGGTTCTAAATCTTTTACTTTCTAGTTTAATAATAATGCAGAGAAAGGTTGCAGGACTTTCTCTGTAGACATTAATGAGGTTGTTTTTCTCCATAATAAAGTATAGTGAAAAGAGCACGCACAGGGTTTGGAGTCAAACATGTCTGGATTGAATCCCAGATTAAATCTCTGTCACTTGCCAGCTGTGTCTTTGGAGAAGTGACTTAACCTAACCGAGCTTCAGTTTCCTTAAGGGTTATGATGTGGATTAAATGAGACATTGCCCCTGACACACAATGAGTACTTAAAAATGATAAGTATTATCACAAATTTATTGGTTCATATTTCTTTGGGAAGGACATGTCTCATTTTCTCTCACTCTTATATCCTGACAGTATAAACCCAGATTCCTATGAAAACAGATTTTTAGATCCATTGTTATATATGCCTAATGATATATTTATTATCAGTTTCCCTTTGTTCTTCAACATTTTGAATTCCTACCATGAGGCAGGCACTCTTCTAGGCACTGGGAATACAAATGCATATAACTCTGAAATTCATCATGAAGGATATAGTTGTTTTTCTAGTTTAATTAATACATTTCATAGGGCTATGTGATGGAACTGCCAACCGCTATTGTCCTGATGCTTCAGGTCTCTTTAAGATGACACCAAAGGAAGGTCTGCCTCTCAGCATAGGAGTAGCCAAGATCAGTCACTCTAAATCTGAATTCTTTCTCTTGGAAACTTATAAGTACTATTAATATTGTAGAGGAGTATATCCTTTTTCTTGTATATATTACCTGGAGAGCCTCTGGTTTGGCTACACTGAGTATCCTGTAAAAACTTTTTCATTTCCTTAGAAAGGATGAGGCAACAAGGGGATAGCACTGACAAAGAGCAACCAGTCAGACTTCAGATTCTGCAGCAATTCTCTCTTCCAACCTCCCTACTTCCAACCACAGCCCTCATTATTTTTGAGTTTCTCATTTCCAGTCTGGGTGTCCAGCCAGTACTTTGGGAGAGTTTGGCAGATAGTCCAGCTTCAGGCGAGCAGAATCTCGGCCAATTTTGGCTCAGAAGTCCTTTACCACATGGAATCATTTATTTTGCTTCAATTAATAGGCAAAGCTGCCATTGGCATGTACCCCCATACCCTTGTGACTGATGGCATGGTATTGGGAGCTGGCTGTATTCCCCAGCATATAATTTACTTTGGTCTTTGCCCAGACCATTTCTTCATCTAACAATGTTTTACTGCATCATCTTCAATTCACATTGTTCATCTTCTAACTGCTCCAAATTCACCTTTTCCAGTCGTGGTCTTTCGCTTTAATTTAGGATCTTAGCATATGTACAAAACAAATAAACAAAAACTCTTCTGTTATTTCACCTATTTGTCCTGTAAACCCTCCATCCCCAAATCCCTGTGCAAGATATACACATAACTCAGTATGCTGTAGGATCTTCAGTTTGTAGGAGTACTTTGTACAAACTGAAATAAGATTTGAAATCAGAGAACCTGGCCATGTTAAATAGTGGCTGTGTGATCTTGGATATATTGCTTAATCTCTCTAGGCCTCATATGTTCCATTAATTCATCTAACGAATATTTGTTGATCACTAAATGCAGTGATGAATAAAACAGATACTCAGTCCCTATTTTCATAGAGTTCAAAGTCCACTTTACTGATCATATGGAAGTATTAATGGTGAAATAAAGCAGGACAGTAGAACAGAGAGTTGGCTTTGGAGGCAAACCTTGGTTCTAAATCCTGGTTCAGCCACTGCGACCAATTTTTTAGTTTGTTCACTTTTTGCAAAATGGATATTATAATACCTATCTTGATAGTTTTGTGTGGATTAAGTGAGATAATGAGTGTAAAGCGTGCAACACGTAGTACTCAATGAGTGGTTGCTATTGTTATGCATTTGGAAATGCTTTGGACACTGTGCATATGATAGGTATTTTACCATTACCATTTCCTTTGCCCCTTTTTTCCACATGGCATACATGTAGTTTCCTTCTTCTAATGTTTGACAGCTGGAAATCTCTAAACTGGCATGATTGCCTGAATGATTTTCCTTGTTAGGTAACTTCTGCATTGCTCTCTTCAAACCTATTTTTGCTCTCCCTTTATATCATAATGTAGTTACATGATTGGAAAGTCTGCCCAGTTTTCTACAAGGTTTAACAAGTAACTCTTGTGCAGTAGTTTCTGTTTAGTCGTTCCTTTTCCTCAGAATCCAGACAGCTTCTTTGCCTGTAAGTTACTATGAAGTTAAATTGATTGGTCTGAGTATTTCTAATTTTTGGAATGTTGGATTGGACTCTGTATTAGTTTCCTGTAGTTGCTCTAACAAATGATCCCTAACTTGGTGCCTTAAAACAACAGAATTATTCCCTCAAAATGTGGGAGGCCATAAGTCCAAAATCATTATCAGTGAGCCAAAATCAAGGTGTCAGCAGGTATGTACTCCCTCCAGATATGCTAGGAGATCATCTGTTTCCTTGCCTCTCCCAGTTTCAGGTGGCTGCCAGCATTCCTTGGCATGTGACTGCCTTACTCCAATCCCTGCCTCCGTGGTCATACTGCCTTTCCCTCTTGGATGTTTCATCAAATATCACTCTCTAAGGATATTAGTGATTGTATTTAGAGCCTGCCCCCCTAAGATGAGGATGTTCTCATTTTAAGATCATTAATTTAATCACATCTACAAAATCTTTGCTGCATAAGGTCATTCAGAGGCTCCAAGGAATAGGACATGGGAATCTTGGCAGGGGACATTATTCAGCCTACCACAGTCCTTTCCCAAAGTCACTGTTACTTTGTAGTCCCTCCTTTCCAAAGAGTCTATGCATTGTGGGCTATTCAGGGGTACCTTCTACAAATTGAAATAGGAAATATCAGACGAAATATTGCCTACCAGCTTTGCTCTCTTCATTGTAATGTGAATTAAATCAGGTCAGCCTGTTCTCACCATCCTTGATCAGGGAGAACCTTCTCACTCACCTCTTAATTTCATTATCTATATCCATGCTCCCCCACCACAAAATTGTACTTATCTTTATGATATAAAATTTTTACTGTAATCTATACCTCTCATTTCACCTAGACATTCATCTAATATTTTATTTCCTAAGGACAAAACCAAAATTCCTCTCTTTTTTTGTGGCTATTCAACATCACAGTATAAGTAGTTAAATATTCTTTGCTATCTTGGTCTTTCTTCTCCCTTTCACCCCAGCATCCATCAGTGACTTTCAAAAAGCAATTGTAGCTGTCAGCTGTGCATGTCTCAGTGATTGCCACCCTCCCATCTCACTGTTTTTTAACCATTCTTATGTAAACCATTATACCCATGGTTCCTCACTGAAAATCTTAAAAAAAAAAAAACAACTATGGGCACCACCTCCCACACACATAAATACTCATATGTACACACACACATAATTTCCCTGTAGTTTTAGGGGGCTTTTGAACCCCCATGAAGCTTAACCATGGACTTAACCTTATCCCCTATATTAAGATTCCCAAATTGAAAAACAGTGATATCAAGATTATCTACCTTGCTCTGGCTGATGTAAGTCAGTGGATTGAGCACGGGCTGCGAACCGGGGGTCACCGGTTTGATTCCAGGTAGGGCACATGCCTGGGTTGCGGGCCAGCTCCCGGTGGGGGCCACGTGAGAGGCAACCACACACTGATGTTTCTATCTCTGTCTTTCTCCCTCCCTTCCCTTCTGTCTAAAAATAAATAAAATTTCTGCCTGGCTGGTGTAGCTCAGTGGATTGGGCGCGGGCTGGGAACCAGAGGGTCCCAGTTCGATTCCCAATCGGGGCACATGCCTGGGTTGCGGGCCGGGTCCCCAGTGAGGGCCATGTGAGAGGCAACCGTACATTGCTCTTTCTCCCTCCCTTCTCCTCTCTCTGAAAATGAATAGATAAAATCTTAAAAAAAATAAAATAAATAAATAAATAAAATTTCTTAAAAAAAAAAAAAGATTATCTACCTGCATGCCCCCAAGTCTGCCACAGCTGTGTGACCCCAAGAAGTCACTTACCCTTCCTTAGCCTGAGTTGGACTAAATAATCTCTAAAGTACCTGTCAGCTCTGAAAAGAAATGAGTCTATGAGCATTTTCAATTGCAGATCACAATTAATTGCTTTTTTTCCTGAACACTTGCCCAATTTCCCATTTCATATTCACATTTCTGAAATAAGGCTCCCTATTTCCTGTGGCTTTGAGTAATCATTAAAAAATAGCCCTGTATTCTGTTCCAAGCGGGATTTACCTGGATATATGCTTTTTCTTTAAAAAAATTTATTTATTTATTTTAAAATAGTTTATTTATTTATTTTCAGAGAGAGGTGAAGGAAAGAAATATCAATGTGTGGTTGCCTCTTGTGCGCTCCTACTGGGGACTTGGCCTGCAACGCCAAGGAAAATAGGACTCAGTTGTTAATAGTTGTGAGTTTGTTGTCATTTTACTGCTCATAGTTTTTATCTTCCTCTTTTTCTTAGATAAATCCTTTAACATTTCATATAATAGGGTCTTGGTGATGATGAACTCCTTTAACTTGACCTTAACTGGGAAGCACTTTATCTGCCCTCCCTTTCTTTTTTTTTTTTTCTTTTTTTTAAGATTTTATTTATTTATTTTCAGAGAGAGGAGAAGGGAGGGAGAAAGAGCAATGTATGGTTGCCTCTCACATGGCCCTCAGTGGGGACCTGGCCCGCAACCCAGGCATGTGCCCCGATTGGGAATCGAACCGGGACCCTCTGGTTCCCAGCCCGCGCTCAATCCACTGAGCTACACCAGCCGGGCCCATTCTTTTTTTTTTTTTTTTTTTTAAATATATTTTATTGATTATTCTATTATAGTTGTCCCACTTCCTCCCCTTTATTCCTTTCTGCTCTGCACACCCCCTCTCACCCACATTCCCCCTGCTTTAGTTCATGTCCATGGGTTGTACATATAAGTGTTTTAGCTTCTATATTTCCTATACTATTCTTAACCTCCCCCTATCTATTTTCTACCTATCATTTATGCTACTTATTCCCTGTACCTTTTCTTCCTCTCTCCCCCTACCACTCCTCCTCTGATATCCTCCACTGATAACCCTCTGTGTGATCTCCATTTCTGTGATTCTGTTCCTCTTCTAGTTTGTTTTGTTTTGTTTTGTTTTTTTAGATTTGGTTGTTAATAGTTGTGAGTTTGTTGTCATTTTACTGTTCACAGTTTTGAAATTCTTTTTCTTAGATAAGTCCCTTTAACATTTCATATAGTAAGGGCTGGGTGCTGATGAACTCTTTTAACTTGACCTTATCTGGGAAGCACTTTATCTGCCCTTCCGTTCTAAATGATAGCTTTGCTGGGTAGAGTAATCTTGGATGTAGGTCCTTGCCTTTCATGACTTCAAATACTTCTTTCCAGCCCCTTCTTGTCTCTAAGGTTTCTTTTGAGAAATCAGCTTATAGCCTAATGGGAACTTCTTTGTAGGTAACTCTCTCCATTTCTTTTTTTTTTTTTTTTTGCTGCTTTTAAGATTCTCTTATCTTTAATCTTGGGTAATGTAATTATGATGTGCCTTGGTGTGTGCTTTCTTGGGTACAACTTCTTTGGGACTCTGAGCTTCCTGGACTTCCTGGAAGTCTATTTCCTTTGCCAGACTGGGGAAGTTCTCCATCATTATTTGTTCAAATAAGTTTTTAGTTTCCTGGTCTTTCTCTTCTCCTTCTGGAACCCCTACGATTTGGATGCTGGAACGTTTAAAGTTGTTCCAAAGGTTCCTCAGCCTCTCCTCAGAATTCTCATTTCTTCATTCTGTTCTGGTTGAATGTCTATTTCTTCCTTCTGCTCCAAATCATTGATTTGAGTCCTATTTTCCTTCCCTTCACTGTTGGTTCCCTGTATATTTTTCTTTATTTCACTTTGCATAGCCTTCACTTTTTCCACTATTTTGCAACCATACTCAACCATTTCTGTGAGCATCCTGATTACCAGTGTTTTAAACTCTGTATCTGATATAGGTTGGCTATTAATTTGTTGCATAGTTTTTTCTGGAGTTTTGATCATTTCTTTCATTTAGGCCATATTTCTTTATCTTGGCATATCTGTTACATTGTAAGGGCAGAGCCTTAGGTATTCACCAAGGTGGGGCAACCCACTTTGCTGGGTTGTGGTGCTGTATGTGGGGGAGGGATCTGAGAGGGAAAAATGCTGCTTGCTCAGCTCTTGGGTTTCAGTCAGTGTCCCTACTACCCACAAGCAAATCTGGTCCTTCTGGTGCTGCTTCCAGGTGAGTGGGTTTCTGTGTGTTCAGGGACCCTGTGGGTATGTCCAAAGAACTCTCCTGTAAGACTGGTAGCTTCTCCCGCTGCTACAACCCCCACAGGTTGTTTTCAGCCAGAGGTTTTGAGGCTTTCTCTTCCCATGCTGGAACCCCAGGTGGCATGGTCTGTCTTGCTCCCCAGTTGTTCCTCCCAGTTTATCCAACTGCTAATGTGGGTCCCCCAGCCACCACCTTGCTGTGTGTCCTCTCTGCCCTGGCTGCCCGTCCCTCCCTTCCTACCAGTCTGGATGAATATTTCTTCTTTAACTCCTTGGTTGTTGGACTTCCATACAGTTTGATTTTTCTGACAGTTCTGGTTGTTTTTTGTTTTTAAATTTGTTGTTGTCCTTCTTATGGTTGTGCGAGGAGGCAAAGTGTATTGGCCTATGCCTCCATCTTGGCTGGAAGTCCAGATAAATGCTTTTTAATGGGACTTTCCCCCATTATAGTAGTCTCCTCCCCTTCCTATTTCAAAATTTTCCCTTTTGTTTGCATGTAAAGAGAGTTGTCAATCAGCACATGTGTTAAATTATCTCAAATTGGGAATTGGGTCTGAAAAGATCTCAATGGAAAGAACAAAGGTAGCTAAGCTTCCTTGGCAGCAGTGACCTTTAAAGAGCCTCTGCCAAAACTAAAGGTGGGAAAGAGATTTTCCTTTTCATGCTGTCTTTTAATAGAAAAATGAACGTTCTAAAAAGTCAGTTAAATATATGGTGTTAGAAAAGAGTTTATACAGCTTTTCAAACTCTGGCTGGTACATGGAGTGCTTGCTTCAGTTGTAGACCAGGTGAGATAACAGTTATTATTGGCCACTAGTTTTTTAACCCCTCGCTGGCAGGGAGTGTGTTATTTATATTTGCATCCCTAATGCCTAAAATAGAGCGATGCACCTAACACATGCTCAAATTTTGTTTAATGTGTGTCTGGCAGCCATGAAAATGTGCTGTTTATATCTTCTTCTGCAGGGAGAATAATTGACTGACAGCCTTAAGCTGCCATTCCCTTTAGGTCCATCACATATTTGCACTGAGTTTACTATATCCTATAGGCTGCTCCCTGCCAATGACTGAACACGGCAGGTGTACTAACTCAGGCACATCTGGTCAGATGTGGGACTCCGTTGGCTTGAAGGCTTCCCACTGGCCTGGCCAAACCTTTCTTATGACTGTGCTGCAGTCTCATATCCAAACCTCCTTCCTTCCCTCTCTCCTTCCACAGGTGTCAGACCTTCAGCATGGTCTAAAGACTCTCCCTTCTTCATCCTCCCAATAAATCTTTTGCATGTCTAGCCTATCTTAGTGTCTTCTCTCCTTGGCAAACCTGAACTAACAAAATATAAAAGAACTGTACCCTTGAAACCTATATAAGTTTATTAACCAATGTCACCCCAATAAATTCAATTAAAAGAAAAGATGCAGTGGGTCCTTGTTGTAATTGAGAGTGGTCATGTTGGAAAATATTGGAGAATGTTTGTTATTAATTTATTATTATGAGGCTTTAAAGCCATTTGAAATGTTTAAACCCTAGCATCAAAGTGATCCTTTCCAAAGGCAAACTGATATCCCTTCTGCCATTTAAAACCCTTCATAGGCTTCCCATTACTCTTAGGACAAAGCCAATCCTCTGTTGTGGCTTGAAGATCCAACCTGGCCTGGTCCCTGCTTCCTTTCGCAATCTCATCTTGCATTATCCTTCCCCTTGCTCTCTCTTTTCTAGACACACTAGTCCCTTTATTCACCATATTCCCTGCTGCCACAGAGCCTTTTTACATGCCGTTCCTTCTGCGCAGAGCATTAATCTTTTACCTTTTTGCCTAGTAAATTCATAACCGTATCTGAGTTTAATATCTCCTTGTGAGGGTAGCTTCTTAACTAGGTTAGATGCTCCTATAACATTTCCCACCACTTACCCCTCCTCTACAGCACTTATCACATTGGCTATTTTTCATTTGTTTGAGACTATTTGGTTAATATCTTTCTCTCTCTTTAGACTATAAGCTACATAAAGAAAAGGAACCATATATGGTTTTGCTCAGTATTATAGCCTAGCATCCCAGCACAGAGTCTAGCACAGAGTAGGTACCCAATACATATTTGTGGAATAATTGAGCTGAAGTATTGTGGGATGAAGACAACTGTTCTGGAATATAGTTTGGGGTCTGGAGTTTGATTTTACCCTATTTATAGCTAATAAGTTAGACAGTTACTCTTTCATGGGTGCTGGCAGAAATCAAGAAATTCTGGGTCAGAGACAAAAGACTTTGTTTATTACTAATAGCACAGCTAGTAGCATGAGCATCATGTTTGTTTACATCAGTCCCCCATGCCTCCCTCCAACATGGAAGGCTTGTTCTTCATCCCATAGAAAGATATTATTCATCTGTCAAGGTCTCTTGCTGCAAATATAATCCTGAGAAGTGGCCTAAGTAAAGAGCAGTCAGAGCCTTGAAATCTTGACATACCCAGCAAGATTGAAAGAAGATTGCAAAAGACTTGTGGAGGAGGATCTCCCAATAGACAGTTTCTCCAAAAAAGATTTATAGCTAGGGAAAGCCTCAGAAGAGACATTCATTTCTATATCTCTCTCTTTCTCATAGTATTTTATATATATATAATCACATAATATTCCAGGACCATGGGTTTGCTTCCCAGAAGCATAGGCTTGAGTATAGCTACTACAACCATATTTCCTTGAATGGTAGTATTATATAATGGTTAAGAACATTGACTGCAACCAATACTTCCTGGGTTTGAATTTTGCTCTGCTGCTTTCTAGCTATTACATGCTTGGGCAAGTTATTTAGCTTCTCTATGCCTTGTTTCCCTCATCTGTGAAATGGGGAAAATAAAAGTACCTACCTCAGAAGGTTGTTGTGATTAAATGAGTAAAGAACTTAAAGAAATGGGTGACATACACTAAGTGTTCATTAAATGTTAACACTTATTATTGTGATGGTTATTTTTATTCTAGGGAAGCTGACCAATTGTGGAATAATCTACTTGTACTTCATCAGGTATTGATAATGGTCTGCTCACCTTGGAAATTCTGCCTTCAATATTTCAGTTACTCTCCTTTGGTGTCTAGGACTAATCAAAATGTGAACTATAAGGAGGGGAAGGCATACGCTGGTCTTCTTATGTAAACTGACTTAATCATACTCTAAGTTTATTAATTTTAAAATGCTTAAAGAGGGTAGACTCTTAACGTTGGTACAGGTTACAGATACTCTATTGAAGCAGAGCACCACTTGGCGTTGTTCTCATTGCTGCACTTAATTGCTTCTCTTTTTGTAGTGAATGTGGTGGAGGCACTTCAGGAATTCTGGCAAATGAAGCAGTCTCGTGGGGCTGACTTGAAGAATGGGGCTCTAGTGGTTTATGAAATGGTTCCCTCCAACACCCCTCCCTATGTCTGCTATGTCACCCTGCCAGGGGGAAGTTGCTTTGGGAGTTTCCAGGTAAGAATTGTGAAGCAGCAGTAGCAAATATAATTGCTTATGTACTAATAATGGCTTGCACCGTTACTTTGGCCATTAAATTTCTGTTCGAAATAATGAGGGCCTAAAACAATTCTGGGCAAATCATTCCTATAAGCATCTGAGATTCATTTGATCACAGAAGAACCTCAGTAGTGTGCTTTTAAGCTGCAAATACGCAAACGCACTTTGAATTTGAACAGTGATAAAAATGCCCTTACTCAAAAAAATAAAAATTTTTTAAAGGTTTTATTTATTTATTTTTAGAGAGAAGAGAAGGGAGAGAGAAAGAGAGGGAGAAAGCAATGTATGGTTGCCTCTCACATGGCCCCCACTGGGGACTTGGCCCGCAACCCAGGCATGTGCCCCGACTGGGAATCGAACCGGGACCCTCTTGTTCCCAGCCCGCACTCAATCCACTGAGCCACACCAGCCAGGCATCAAAAAAATAAAATTTTAAAAAATGAAAAAAATGCCCTTACTTAGTGTATCAGACTACTAGCATCTAACCCATGTTCCCATCTGGCTTTTTTAACTTCCTGCCACCTCTTTTTGAGAACATAGAATAGTATTCTTTGTCTCAAGTATGTTTTCATAGGCATTTATTAAGGGAAGGAATGTCTGAGTTCTCTAGGAGATCAAAAGAATGGGACTACAATAGAAATACTACTTATCAAGAGTTAGGAGATTCAATTTTTCATGCCCTTGACTGCCAGCAGGGCAAGTCAAGTAACTTCTCTGGGCCTCAGTTTCCCTATCTATAATATGAAGGAGATAAGTTAGATTATCTCTAAAGTCTTTCTAGTACTAGCTTTCTACAATTATATGAAAGACTTGTAACATATGATGATGAAAGGTATGGTTGCTATTATAGAGTAATGAGAAATTTGACTAGTGTGAATATTATCAAAGATGGATTCTTTACATTGCAGACAGGAAGGTAGCCCTCTGAAACGTTAATTTAGAGTCTGTATAGCAATTTAGAAAAGAGAATAGATACTTTTGTTCTGTTTCCCATATGGTTTGTTCAACTCTTAGACAAAGCCATAACCCCTGCTAACCACCTTGAACTTCTATCATATCACTTATCACTATGACATATCATAATTGTTTATATCTCCTAGTGGATGACACTCCATGGAGGCAGAGATGGTGTCTGTCTTCTTCCCTGTTCAGTTTTAAATCTCTACCACCAAACTCAGTACCTAGCACAGAGTAGTCACTTAATAAATCATTGCATGAATGAGTGCCATTGCAATTCAGTTCTTGTCCCAAACAGAAACAGTCCTCAGGAAGTTTCATTTAAAGTCAGATGACTGCCCTGGCTGGTGTAGCTCAGTGGATTGAGTGCGGGCTGCGAACTAAAGGGTCGCCGGTTTGATTCCCAGTCAGGGCACATGCCTGGGTTGCAGGCCAGGTCCCCAGTGGGGGCCACATGAGAGGCAACCACACATTGATGTTTCTGTCCCTCTCCTTCTCCCTCCCTTCCCTTCTGTCTAAAAATAAATAAATAAAATCTTAAAAAAAAGAAAATAAAAATAAATAAAAATAAAATCAGATGACTGCCCTAGCCAGTGTGGCTTGGTCAGTTGGAGTGTTGTTCTGTAACCAACAAGTCATGGGTTTGATTCCTGGTCAGGGCACATGCCCGAGTTGTGGGTACTGGTCAGGGCTCACATCAATGTTTCTCTCCTCTCTCTCCCTCCCTTCCCCTTTACACATGTCCTTGGGTGAGAATAAAACAAATTAAAATCAGATGACTAAATTTTACCCCTCAGAACCCCCAGCTGTTTCAGAGAAATAAATATGTGCCCAGGATGATTAATGTTTATGCTTTCTCCTCTACAGAATTAGATCTTTCCTTCCCATCTCCCACCTCATTAAATTGCTGAATAAGGATTTGATTATTTTATGATGATGCCCAAAGCTGGACCATTATAGTAATTTGATTTCTCTTATTTTTTGAAAGAGTAGAATTATCTATTATGGCCCCTTTTAGCTTATCTGTTTTGTATCCACTTTGGCAGCTGATATCTCTCCCATTGCTTTTCTTTATAGATAACTTCTCAGAAAAAAAACACTAGACAGTAAAATGGGCAGCAGGCTAGCAAATAAGGAGTAGATATAGAGAAACTGAAGAGGCAAGACTTAGGGTTAATGTACAAAGCTCCATATGCTCTCAGAGAGACCTGTCAGCTAAAGGAAATTAGGAATTATTAATAATTAAGGATGGTTAGAGTAGCAAACATATCCTGGTCTACTTTTTAAAATTGTAACAATACTTTTTTCCTTTCTTCTAATTGTAATCATAAATGAAAAGGGCACAGAAGCCTTTGAAGCAACTAGTGAAGATGAATTTATAAAGGAATACTATGGTGCCTAAGGGTCTGAAGTTGAATGATTTAAAACTTCTAGCCCTGGCTAGTGTAGTTCAGTGGGTTGAGCACAGGCCACAAATCAAAGGGTCGCTGGTTCGATTCCCAGTCAGGGCATATGCCTGGGTTGCGGGCCAGGTCCCCAGTGGGGGCCACATGAGAGGCAACCACACACTGATGTTTCTCTCTCGCTCTCTTAGTCCCTCCCTTCCCTTCTCTCCAAAAATAAATAAAATCTTGAAAATAAATAAATAAATAAAACTTCTGAAAATCAGACTGTTCTATGATACCTATGTTGGATACAATGTAAAAACATGAATTTTTAAATTTTTTCTTGTTTTCCTCAGGTCAGCAGCTTTCCCTCCCCTAGCCACTCCTCTTCTCCTTGCTTCCACTGGGGAAAAAGAAGACTACAAATTCCTTCTTCAGACCTTAGACTGTGTTCGGGGATAGTTCTTTGGGGGAACTGCCTGCTCACACATAAAAGTGAAGGTCAAGAATCCCAGAGAAGTGCTTCTGATAGAGACTAGAGGTCTCCTCTGCAGAAGCAGTCTAGAGACAGCTTTGTTCTAATCTTAGGTTATCTAGAAAGATGAAAAAAAAATCTTGCCTGTCCACAGAACAAGAGAACAAGATACAGATTTCAAACAGGCTGGCTTTTGAATAATTAATTCTGTTGACAGTTTAAACAGGGCTATTTTTCATATCCAGTGATTATATGCTGACTTCAGCAGCCTTTTTCATTCCACATTCAATTTGGTATGAGGTGCAGCCATCTTCAGTTCTTTAATGACTTCAGAATGCTGAATCAAAATTATGTTTCCAGCCCTGGCTGGTGTAGCTCAGTGGATTGACTGCGGGCTGGGAACCAAAGGGTCGCCAGTTCAATTCCCAGTCAGGACACATGCCTGGGTTGTGGGCCAGGTTCCCAGTGAGGGCCATGTGAGAGGCAACTATACATTGCTGTTTCTCTCCCTCTCTTTCTCCCTCCCTTCCCTCTCTCTAAAAGTAAAAATTAAAAAAAATTATGTTGCCAGATATCTCCACTGTTTTACAATAAAAACTTTGCAGGGAGTGTTTAACAAACTGATTTATCTAAAGAGTGTCTGTGTCTTCTATCCCAAGCATTTTTCTCCATTGTTCTTTCTGTCTCTCAGACACACATACATACATTTTCTCTCTCTCTACCCTGCCTAGTTTTGCCCCACAAAAGCTGAGGCCCGGAGGAGTGCTGCAAAGATTGCACTAATGAACTCTGTGTTTAATGAACATCCTTCCCGAAGAATCACTGATGAGTTCATTGAGAAGAGTGTCTCTGAGGCCCTGGCATCTTTCAATGTAAGTTACTTGGAGTTGGAAGGAAGGAGAGTGGGAGATGGGACAACTTGGCTGGCTGGGAACTCTTGTATATTACTGGGAAACAGGGCATGAACCCTTATTTCCTGTCTACATCTCTTCTGTTTCTTCCTCTGTCAATCTTTTGTATTACAGGCTCCGTAAGTCTCAGTCTCTAATTCCTTATGTGCATTTATGTTTTTGTTGCTGTTTGTTTCTTTGGTATTTAGAAACCCTTGTATATCTCTTTGGTATCTAAAAATCTTTAATTCAGAATTTATGGACTTTTAGAGATATTTCAAAACAAAAATTAAGCTTGAATTGTGTTTTTCCCAATTTTAGGTTTAGACCTTAGTCTCTTCTTTCTTCACTGTTATTTTTTTTATATGACTGTCTTTATTGTCACTTGTCTCCTGCCTCCATTATTGTATCCTATTAATAAAATAATACATGATAATACAGTGTCTTGGCTTTTTTCTTTTCTAGGAATGGGGAGGATAATTTATTTACTCTCTTTAAAAAGAGCATTTGTTCTTTCAAATGATAATGACGATGAGAATAACCACAGCTAATCCTAATTATTTACTAGTCAAGGTAGTTCTAGGTACTATATCTTATTTGATCTTAATGACAATTCCATGAGATATAAGTACTATTATACCCCTGTTTTACAGATGAGGAAACAAACTAAAAACAAAGAAGTGAAGTTTTGCTTAAAATAGAGCTCATAAGTTGTAGAGCCAAGACTGGAACCCAAGCCAACTTAGAGAGTTTTCTAGTTTAGGGTACATTTTAGAAGTCAAGACTGCTTTCTTCCTCCCTCCCTCAAGTTCACTGACAGGGTGATAAATTCAGATTAATTTTCTGTTTCTATCCTCTTTGCAGTTAAGATGTAATTACATAATAAACTGCTTCAGGGCCCTGGCTGGGTAGCTCTTTTGGTTAGAGCATCTTCCTGATATGCCAAGGTTATGGAATCAATCCCTAGTCAGGACACAGACAAGACTCAATCAGTGAATGCTTAAACAAGTAGAAAAACAAATCATGTATTTCTCTCAAATTGATAAATAAAAATTAAAAAATAAACTAATTATCTTTTCTGTTTTTTAGGGTTGAACACTTAAAATCATAAGTTGGCTTCCCTCCGTTACTTAGGATCCATCTGCTTTTCTCTCATTACTCTTTAACCCAGTCAGCAGTATCTTCAGGAAATAAAAATATTTTTATATTTAATCAAAGCCTATTAAATTTAAGAAAGTACATTTGTCACTCTTGTTATCAAATGTATTATAAAACAAAACATTAGTTTGGATTATAGAAAGCAGTAATTATGAGCATGTGCTCTGATTCTCGTTTTGAAATTATGATTCCACTAGCTATGTGACTGAGCAAATTACTTAATTTGTTTCCTCATATACCTATCACATGGGATTACTGGATAAAAGAGAATATATTCAAGCACTTAGCACATGTTATCTATTTAGATGCCTTTAGATGCAAGTAATAGAAAATATCACTTCAAATTGACTTAAGGGAATAAGTAAAGGAAGAAAATTTATTATCTAACATGACAGGAAGTCCAGAAGTAGGGCAGATTTCAGGACTGGTTGATTCTGTGGATTAAGAATGTCATCACTCTGGCTGGTGTAGCTCAGTGGATTGAGCATGGGCTGTGAACCAAAGGGTCACCGGTTCAAATCCCAGTCAGGGCATATGCCTGGGTTGCAGGCCAGGTCCCCAGTGGGGGCCACATGAGAGGCAGCCACACATTGATGTTTCTCTCCCTCTCTTTCTCCCTCCCTTACCTTCTGTCTAAAAATGAATAAATAAAATCTTAAAAAAAAAAGAATGTCATCATCTGGCCCAAATTGTTTCCGTTTTCCACTCAGCCATCCTTTTCAGGGGTGCCCAACCCACGATCCGCAGGCCACATGCAGCCCAGGATGGCTATGAATGCAGCCCAACACAAAATTGTAAATTTACTTAAAACATTATAAGATTTTTTTTTTGTGATTACGTATCGCAATGTATTTAATGTGCAGCCCAAGACAACTCTTCTACCAGTGTGGCACAGAGATGCCAAAAGGTTGGCTTTGCCCTTGGGCTGGCTCCCGTCAGGGTTCAAGATGGCTACAGAATTCCACACATTCAGACACAAGCCCATTCAGAGACAGAAAGAGACCATCTTTTTTAATGTCTCTTTAATAGTAAAGAATGTTTTCCCAGAAGCCCTCCAACACACACCTCCTTTCCACCTCCCAAGGGCCAGAATTCCCACCTTAAAACCAATTACAAAAACAAAACAGAAAGTACAGGCTAAAGGGATTAGGATTTACACATTCTTCCCTGAGGCACATAGGAGATAAGTAGACAATAGAATGAGATTAAGGTTCTATAGTAGGGAAGAAGGAAATAGATGTGGTTTAGATCACCAGCAATGTCTACTACAAAGTGAAAGTAAAGATATGTAAACAATTATTATTATCTTGCCACTATTCCTCTTTGATTAACCCCCCAAATTGAGAAATTAATGGATTTCTCATTAATATCCCAATAGAATCTCCATTCTTCAGGATAACAATTTCCATTTGGTCTTAGCTAGGGGAGGAGAATGATGACCACATTCTTTGTTTTCAGCCTTTTTTTTTTTCTTTAAAATTCCTGAATCTGATGGTAGATTATACTGTCTTTTGACAAATCACTTAGCCTCTTAGCCTCTTAGCCTCTGTGGGTCTGGGTTTCCTCTTTGTAAAATAAGTAGGTTGACTTAAATTAACACTAATTCCTTTCCAATTGTATTCTAATGTTTCTGCTCTGAATCAAGTAATTTGTGATTAAATATTTATTGAAAAAATGGGGTTCATTTATAACCACGTTAAGTGTATAAGTGTCATGTGAGTTAGAACTTCCCAACCGGTGGTTCATGCCACTCTGGTGTACTCTAGATAGGTTGCAGATGTGCCCTCATATTGATCCCCTCAGCTATTAGGGGACTGAGCAAGGCCTGGAACAGATGTACTCCTGTGCCCCACAGCCTCTACTGGCAGGCTGCTCTGCCAACAGCCTCCTTTATATATCCCAGTTAGCTGTACAGATACAATCATTATGGTTAGGTGCCATATAATGGAAATTTTGAAGGTACTGAATAAGGTATCATATTGAACAATTATAGGCAAAAGTGAAAATGGTTGTTTACCTCAGAGCTATAAATCCTAATAGTGAAAATTACCTTTTTTCCTTCTGCCTTTAGCTTTTCACTCATAAATCCAAATTTTATGATCTTTGCTTCACCACCACATGAGGCATGGTTGTTTCTCATGAACCACAAAACAATACAGGTTGATCTTGAGTAGAATCAACAAGAAGTAGAATCAACACAATGAAAATAACAATAATTTTCTAGCACTTATGTGGTTTTACTAAGTGGCATTAATTTAGATGTGATACATATACAGTAAAACCCCATGATAAAGTGCCCCACAATTAACTGAATCTGGGTATAACTTGATTGGCTCCTGAACTCTACCCAGTTCCCTTTCTCAAAGAGAACAGAATAAAAGTTCTTATCTCGGAAGGTGGGGGTGTGTGGTGTGGAACTGGCTAGAAAAAGCAGGCAACTTCTTAAGAAGCAAGAGGAGAGATTTAGGTCCCTGGGTTCCCAGTAGTTTCCTGGTCTTATTTTCCTAGATCAGTTTGACAAAAGGGTCACCAGTAAACCCAATACCCTTGTCAGTTGCCACGAATACCCTTATTTTAAGTCCCAGCCAGCCCCAGGGCCTGGAATTATCCTCAATAATATTAAATTACCACCAAATAGCACCAGACAACAAACAATACCAGTGTGGATTTAGATTGTGTAATTGAACACTAGGTCCAGTAAAATTATGTACCCACATTTTATATCAGAGTTTTAAACCATATTTATTACTTTTTAAATTTAAAAAATTTAACTTATTTAATTCTCAAAACAGTCCTATAAGGTAGAGATCTATGATTATTTCCATTTTACAAATGAGGAAAAGAAGGTTAAATGACTTCACCAAGGCCACAAGACACACTCTTAACTTCTATATTGTATTGTTTTTTTTGTACACACTATGCTTGCAGGTCAGACAATGTATCTTAATTCTAGCCCTGCAGGCTCATTTCACCAATAGAATACACATGGGGTCAAACTACTACCCAGAATTTGCCATGCTTATGGCTCTTCTGTCTCCCTTTAAGAATCATTTGCCCAATTGTCCTCTAGTCTGGTCCAATCCCGCATGCTGAACTAACTCTGTTATTTTGGCTAATTCAGGACTCTTCTCTATATCTCAGTGTTCTCCCTTGTAAAAATTCTGATTCACCTTTCTCTGTCACCTGAGTTAAAATGTGTGATAACTTTGGAGTCCTCTAGGTCTGTGTTGACCAGCAGAATAGCCACGAACCACATATAGTTATTGAGCACTTGAAATGTGGCTACTGTAAATTAAGACGTGCTATAAGCATGAGACATCAGATTTTGAAAACTTAGTACAAACAAGAAAAAGAAAAACTTTCATTAATAATTTTATGCCATTAACAGTTGAAATATGTTGCATATATTAGGTTAAATAATGTTATTGAAATTAATGTTATATATTAATTATATTTCTATTGGACAGTGCTGCTTGAGGTGATAACTCTGATTGAAAATCTTTATTCCTGTTACCAGGGCAACAGAGAGGAAGCTGACAACCCAAATACAGGGATTGGTGCCTTCCGATTCATGTTGGAATCCAACAAGGGCAAGTCAATGTTGGAGTTCCAGGTATTTACTTCCTTGGCTGTAAAAGCATGGGTCAGCCTGTATGTGTATGTGCCTCTTACTAATCCTTTACACACTGGTACTCATCTGGAAAGGAAGTGAGTGCAGGAGGTTAGAATATTTTTCAAAATATACCTTCCTATTCCCAAGAGTATATCAGAGTTGGTATAAGAGATACTTCCACAAACAAATGTTGGAAAAGGTTACCCATGTAATTCTGATGTAACCTCCCAAAACAAAACCACTGTCCTGGCACTTTATATTTTCTTCCCCCAGGAGCTAATGACAGTTTTTCAACTGTTGCACTGGAACGGCAGCCTTAAGGCCATGAGGGAAAGACAGTGCTCTCGGCAGGTAAGAGATACTATGGGTGAGGGGAGTTTGGCAGAGGGACTATTTTGACATGGCTGTTGTGTTGGAAATAATCAGGCTTATGGACACCAGCTTGTGAGTATTGAAAGCCTTACTTAAAGTGCCCTCTTCACTACTACTACCTTTCCTATTTAAATCTTACCTGTGACTCTTTTGCCTGCCTCGCATTCCCCACCAGCAAGTTTCCCTTAAGAATCTTTCTAGACCCCTGGCTGGTGTGGTTCAGTGGATTGAGTGCTGACCTGTGAAGCAAAGGGTCACTGGTTCAATTCCTAGTTAGGGCACATACCTGGGTTGCAGGCAAGGTCCCTGGTAGGGGGCACTCGAGAGGCAACCACACATTGGTGTTTCTCTCCCTCTCTTTCTCCATCCCTTGCTCTCTGAAAATAAATAAATAAATAAAATCTTAAAAAAATAAAAAGAATCTTATTAGAGGACTTAAAGTGCTGACTTCAGTTAGGACTCTTAGGCTAACAACTCTTAGTTCCAGTTGGGTCAACATGGTATGAACCTTTACCTTGTCAGTGACCTTCACAATCCTCTCCTCCTCTAGGAAGTGTTGGCTCACTACTCACACCGGGCCCTGGATGATGATATTCGCCACCAAATGGCACTGGACTGGGTGAGCCGGGAGCAGAGTGTGCCAGGGGCACTGTCCAGAGAGCTAGCCTCTACTGAGCGGGAACTGGATGAAGCCCGGCTGGCAGGAAAGGAGCTGCGCTTCCACAAAGAGAAGAAAGATATTCTCATGCTGGCTGCTGGACAGCTGGGCAATATGCATTCTTCCAACTGTTAGGCATCCATTCATGTGTCTCCCATCCTCTCCAGGCCTCATTTTATATGTTCTCTCTAAGACTTAGTATGATTCCTGTACATATATTTTCAATTTTATACTTTAAAATATAGGTATATATGTATAAATTCTACACATGGATTCTTTTTTTCTAAGAGATTGCTTTTCTTCTAGTTTCTGGACGTAGTTTCCTTTGAAACATCTCCATTCCACTTTACAAGAAGAGTAGGCTGTCTTCGGAGCTTTTTTGGCTTTTACATTCACAGTAACTCTGTATAGTCATTTCAGTAGCACAAGATGATTACGTGTTCATGTCTCCTTTCTTTTAAAATAACAGGAAGCTTGAGTAAGGATTATGTTCTTCCCCTACCCCCAATTCCTGCTTTCTCTTAGACTCAAACAGGTTATAAATATGAAACCTTTGACTTTGGTTTATCTTGAGCTGGGCCTACTTGGTACTGAGTTGTTCCTCCAGTGATGATATTTCCTAACCTACACCACCCCTCCTCACTACTACCTTACTTCCCCCTCTGACTCCAATTAGTACTAGGTAGGAAGTGGAGATCTGGTTTCTCATTTTTGAGGTCATTCCTGAGAAAGTGTCCAGGAACAAGAAAGGAATTATAAACACAATTCACAAAGCTTTGTCACCTAAATTGTTTATGGGGCATAGATACCATAACATAGTCCAGATTTCAGGATGTACTCTACACTACAGAAGAGTTCAGGGTTGAAGTTGCTTGTCTTTTAATATTTCCTTTTCACTCCTGCTTCCCTGCTCCCCTAGCTTAGTTAAGCCCTGTATTTAGACTGTCCTGTCTGCAGAGAAAGTAAAAGATATTTCCCTCTTCTCTCTCCTCCCATCATTTTGCTCTTTGGAAAAGTTATCTGTCCTATTTGGTGAGAGCCACATTCCTCTCGCTGCCACAAATTTGTTGCCATCTACTACCTTAGATGTACATACCTTAGATTCACATTTGTTTTCTCTGTTTTCTTTCCTCTTTCTCCACATTGATCAGGTAAATTAGATGAGACTTGGGCATTATGGAACTTCCTAATTGGGACCCTGGGAGACTTGCAGGGAGGGAAAAAGAATAAATGATCAGCTATTTGTATTTTTAATATTGTTCTCTTCTCCTACCTCTCTCCTGGGTGGAATAGAAGAGAAATGATCTGGAGTACAGGTAAAGCATTCACCTTTGGGAGAATGTTTTTAGGTCTAAGATACGTTTTCCCCTTGTTTCTAAAGTTTCCTTTATACAATATTATAGTTCAGTACTCTTTAAATTGAGCTTGGATGTTTAATGTTTCTAAAATTAGACTTTCCATTTAATGATTATATACTTTGCTTTCAGACATAAGTTAGGAAACAGGCCACAATTTTCTTTTGGATCAGAGAGGGGCAAGTTGAAAGTCGTCATCTTTCTTTTGAAATCGTTTTAGTGACCAGTACATATGGGATTAAAAGTAAGCAATCTAGCAACAAATGTATCTGTGCTTGAAAGTGACTTCCTTGAATTCTCCAAGCCCTTTCTCTGTATTCCATGATATACATGTAGAGTTGGAGAAGAGGCTCTTACATTAAACAATAGGTGTGTCTATCCAGTTTTTATTGATATTTATAATTCAGAAATCAGAAATCCTCATTTTTCTTATGCTCCTTTTTCTGAGAAGAGCTAAGTGATATGACTTGTGGGAAGAACTTGTCTTTGCACCTCCTGGATTTACTATTTTTCTCAAATACCAACCAGCAATATCCCAAAGAAGTTGAGAAAAATTGTTCCCTGATCTGTACACTTTTAGCGTTAAAGATTTTACTTATCTGGTTAGTACTTTCTATGTATTTTATCTGTATAATTTTATACAATTAAAAATAGATTTTTGTCTAATGTGCCAGATTGACTCTTTGAGACATTTGTATCAGGGGAGCTATAAAATAGCCCTTTCTTTTACAAATATACTAAAAATTTTTATTAGTATTTTTGGATGGTAGAGATAAGATTGGACTGCTGGGGAAGAGCATTCTGCCTCACTTTCTCCAGACATTTGAGAAGCCTCGATTTTGTCCTTAGTTCTTTCTCCCCAAGTTCTACCTAGTTCCACTTGTAACCTCACCCACTATGGTGGTCTAAACTCTATCATACCCATGATTCTCGAATCTATTTCTTCTACCCTAACCTGTTTTGACCTTTTGCACCTGTATTTCCACCTGACATTACCACCTGTATATTACAGTACCACCTGAATATGGCACGTTCTTTCAACTCACATATCCAAAATAAAACCCATTTTGCCATACATGCTCCTGTTTGATGCTGCAGATCTGTTATTGGAATTATTATCTACCCATGTATCTAAGCTAGAACCTGAAATCCATCCTTAGCTCTTTTCTACCATCATCTAATCAGTCACTTACTATAAGTTTACCTCTATATAAACTTCCTAATCTATTTTGTCAATATTTACTGACTTAGTTCAATCCTTTTCATCTCTGGGCTGGATCACAGCAATAGCTTCCTTACTGGTCTCTGTCTTCATTCTTGATATCCTCCACACTACTATCATACTTCTTTCTAAAATACTTAAAATGACTGTACATCTCCCTTGCTTAAAACCATCACTTAGCTATTTTCACCTTTAGCAGGACTTCCCAAAGTTTTATTTGTGGACCCTTGGTAGTGTCTGTGATGATTTTGGGTGGTAGATTGGCAAATATTTTTCATTTTTTTAAAGATTTTACTTATTTTTAGACAGAGGGGAAGGGAGGGAGAGAGAAGGAAACATCAATGTGTGGTTGCCTCTCACGTGCCCCCTAATGGGGACCTGGCCTGCTACCCAGGCATGTGCCCTGATCTGGGAGTCGCACCTGCAAACCTTTGGTTTGCAAGCCAGCGCTCAATCCACTGAGCCATACCAGCAGGGCAATATTTTTCATTTTTACTCATTATATTTTTATCTGCATTTGAGTGCAATAATATAGGTTTTATATTATGGCAGTGATAATAAATTTAATGTATATTTGTTTAAAAAGTCAGCCTATTAAGAAAAATACTAATAAAAATAGTATGGGGGTTATTTGCAAATATTAAAAATCATGAGTACGCAAATACATGATGTAGAGAAAGTTCTTGCCTACAGGGTAAATTCTAAAGTCTTCAGCATGAAATACAATTTGTCCTTAAACTGTATTTCTAGCTTTATTTCCCAAGTCACAAAGCATCAGGCAAACAGAATTTCTTGTCATTCTGATATTCAATCAATCAATAAGTATATACCAGATGTCTACTATGAGCCAAACACTAGTCTAAACTTTGCAGATATAGCTATAAATTCAAGTTTTTGCCATAACGATTACATCACAATGGGGAAAACAGACATTAAACAAGTTAAGAAGTAAATAAGCTGATTAAAAGTATCAGATTTCAGTTCTGTGAAGGAATAAACACGAGTGAAGGATAGGAGGGTAGAGAAGACCCTTTTGGGTGACAGTAGTATTTTAGGGAGATGTAAAGTATGGGGTTGAACTAGTGATGCGAAGAGCTGGATTAAGAGCATCAGAGCAGAGAGATGCATGAGTCCTGAGATGGGAAAGAGTACATAAAAGTGCAAGGAGAGCTTGAGCTTAACCAGTGAGAGAGAGAAATGGTGGAAGAGGTTGTACACATAGGCAGGGCAGGCTGTATGAATTTAAATTTTATTCGAAGGGCAAAAATAAGAAAGGGAGGTGACTAATTGATTTTTTTAACTAATTTTTTTAAAAGATCACAACACTCGCTGTGGAGAATGGATTAGTGTCTCCCATTCTCAACACAACTGCTTTGCCTAGAAAACTACCCAGTCTTAAAAGCCCAGTTTAAACAGAAGCCCTCCCTTATATGGCCTCTCCACCCAGTCCTATTAAAAACTTGCTTTGTACCACCATACTGCTTTGTGGTAAAATCACCACTTTCATAGATAATTATAGTGACTTTTGATAATACAATTATTTTGGATTTTATTGCCAGCACCTCCTCTAATATTATACATATAAACATTGAAAATTGTTTCACTAAAAATTTAATTAAGCCCTGGCTGGTGTAGCTCAGTGGATTGAGCGCGGGCTGGGAACCAGAGGGTCCTGGTTCGATTCCTAGTCAGGGCACATGCCTGGGTTGCGGGCCAGGTCCCCGTGAGGGCCATGTGAGAGGCAACCACACATTGCTGTTTCTCTCCCTCTGTCTCCCTCCCTTCCCCTCTCTCTAAAAATAAATAAAAATAAAATCTTTAAAAAAAAAAAGTTAATTAAGTGAATCTGCAGTCTACTATTGTTTAAGGCCTACATCGGGATTCCAGGATTTGGGGCAATATTGGTTTTGCCTCAACTTCTAGGTTTTTAAATACGAAATTTTATAAACCCACACCATCCTCCAAGAAGCTAAAACTCCTATTTTTAAATAATACATTTTTAAAAGATGTTATTTTCAGAGAGGGTAAGGGAGAAAGAGGGAAACATCAATATGCAGTTGCCACTCCAGCGCCCCCTGCCCGGGACCTGGCCTGCAACTCAGGTACGTGCCCTGATTTGGTATCAAATCAGGGACCCTTTGGTTTGCAGGCCAGCACTCAATCCACTGAGCCACACCAGCAAGGGCTAAAACCCTTATTTTTTTGGAAAACCATGACCTTTTTTAAAATTCCCAGAGGTGGTAGGCAAAGTTTTTAAATTTAAATTTTTTTTTTAAATTTGGTGTCTGTCACCAAAATAATTTCACAAGACAACCAGGTCTGTTAGTTTTTATAAAACTGAAATTTGGTATTTCAGTATGTTCCAGAAGCAGCTTTTTGAGGCAGCATTGCTAATGGAATTTTTTTTTTTTAGAACTTTTTTTTTTTTAATGCTTACATCATAGATCTGGCTATGCATCGGAACAGGTTACAGGCCTTTAAGTTTTGAAAGAAAAAAACTTTCAACTTCCACTTCCTAGTACGGGGTGAAAAGAGAAGAGCATCCTCTACTTAAGAAATCAGGCTGGGCTTCCCTGTCAATAGTATTTCTCCTCGGTTACCCTAAGTAAAAAGGAGCCAACAACTCCGCCAGGCCAGCCCTCCCGCGTCTCTCACAGAACGGCTGCTTTCAACTGACTTGCTTAAGATGGCGACAGGAACACTTCCGGCTCTTCCCGGACTAGACCCGCCTCCATGTGCGTATATTTCTCCGCGCCCAGGGCGGGATTTAAGGTAAACCCTCGACAGTCCCCGCCCCTCCCCTCCTCCCACCGGTGCTTAGTTGCTGAGCGGCACCTACGAGACTTATACGAGGAAGGCAAGATGGCGGACGTGCTGGATCTTCATGAGGCTGGGGGCGAGGATTTCGCCATGGATGAAGATGGGGACGGTGAGGACAGTGGAGGCAGCTGCGGGAAGCAGGGAAAGTGCGAGAGAAGGGCGTAATAGGGAAACATAATTTCTCCTAACGGCAATGAGGATGGGAGCCGGGGAACCGGGTTTCGGTTGGAATGAAGACTCCGCCCCCATTAGGAGGCAGGTAGGCAGGACAGGAAGGGACTGGGAATAGAGGTGGTGGGGTGTGCTGTCAGGTAATGTCTTGGGAAAGAGACTATTGTTTTAAATGTTACCTTTGTTACTTATTCTTTCGCTTATGGGGTTACAGAGAGTATCCACAAACTGAAAGAAAAAGCGAAGAAACGGAAGGGCCGCGGCTTTGGCTCCGGTGAGTGTGGGGAAAATGGGGTCTGGATCGGCTAGAACGGGTTTCGGAGTCCCGGTTCGGATTCATAGGGAACAGTGGGAGAAGGGGGATTTCCAGTGATCTCGTGTATGTTTCCTAGAAGAGGGGTCTCGAGCACGGATGCGTGAGGATTATGACAGCGTGGAGCAGGATGGAGATGAACCCGGACCGCAACGCTGTAAGTAAAATGTAGCCTGTAAGGTATCTGTTTGAAGAGAATTAGAGACCAATAAAATAAAACCCAGTAGGAAAGGGGTCAGAGATAGCTTTACCAGTCTCTGGGATCTGCACTCACTCTGCTCCTGTGATCTTGCTTTAAGTTTTTTTCTCCTGTATTCAAACAACCTCCCTCCCTTCCCCAATAGCTGTTGAAGGCTGGATTCTCTTTGTCACTGGAGTCCACGAGGAAGCCACGGAAGAAGATATCCACGACAAATTTGCAGAGTATGGGGAAATAAAAAACATCCACCTCAACCTGGACAGGCGTACAGGATACCTGAAGGTATCCTAAGTTATACTCCATTGCCTCTTTTCCCCCATAACCTTGATAGGTCTCTCACGTTTGCAGTGGTTGGCCAAGAGCAAAGTTCAAGTAAAATGACATTGGAAATTGATTTTGTTAGACACAGCAGGGACAGATACAAACGTGTATATAGCAGGGATATATGATGTACATTCATTGTTTAAAGTTGATAGATTTTCCTATTTAAGTAGAAAATAGATTGGTGGAATAGGAGGGTTTTGATATCTGTCTTTTCATTTGCCCTAGGGGTATACTCTAGTTGAGTATGAAACGTACAAGGAGGCCCAGGCTGCTATGGAGGGACTCAATGGCCAGGATTTGATGGGACAGCCGATCAGCGTGGACTGGTGTTTTGTTCGGGGTCCACCCAAGGGCAAGAGGAGGTAAAGTGGAGTGGGCAAACACGATCTTGGTGAAGAGAACATAATAGTACTGAAAAAGAACATTGTATTATGTCCTTTTTATGTACCTCTCCCCTTTCCTTTTCCCTAGAGGTGGCCGAAGACGCAGCAGGAGTCCAGACCGGAGGCGCCGTTGACAGGTCCTCTGTTGTCCAGGTGTTCTCTCCAGAGTTTCCATTTAACCATGCAGCCTTGGAGAAATAGGGCTGGGTGGAACTCACTGTTTATAATTAATCTCTTACCCTATTGCTTAGTGGGGTGTTTTTTTGTTTGTTTTTTTTTTTTGAGTTATGAATAAATGTCTCAGTGTTTTCTACATTTAATATTCCTTTTCTGCTCTAACATTGCAAGCTCTGAAGTACTATTTACAGTAAGGAAGTATGGGTCACTGTGAATATACTTCTTCATTAACTGAATTCTGTGAGTTTCTACATTAGACATAGTCTCAAAGGGTCAAAGTAGAAATACTGCATGGTATTTCTTTTTCTTGGAAGCTAAGACAGCAAGGGTAGAAGTGAGATGTTATCAGGATATTAAAGAATTATTCTCTTTATCCTACATATACTCTGTCCTGAGAAAATGGATGTTATAGGAATGTTTCTTTTGTTTCTCCTGTCCTTGCTGCCGCATTTGTACCTCCAGGTGTCTAGCAGAGGATGGAGGTCAGCAGGACAAACATGGGGGCAATTGTCTAAGAAGTAGTAAAGGACAAATTCACTGGCAGGAGCTGGTAATTTAAAAAAAAATACACCGAAATCCAGAATCATTCACCTCTTGACCTGAGTATAGGGTAAATTGATAGGTGGGCAATGAGATGGAACTCTCCTCCTACAAAAAAGAATGCTGCAAACCTACTTTTCCTTACCATCTTGGGACTATATGTTCCCTTCCCCCCAGGGATTATGACAGACATGCTGGAGAAAAAAGGTATGATTGAAGTGCTAGTATGTGAAACTACTAAATCTACTTTAAGACTTCATGGTGTCCCATGATTACCTTTCTCCTTAATCCTTGCCCAGGTAACACAAGTTCAGACAATGGCTAGAGGTTGGTTAGAATTGAAGACATTCAAGAAAACTGCAGTATGAGGTACTAGAAATTCAGTTAGGATGTTTTGGTTTGATAGGTAGCTATCAGATAAATTAGGCTAGAGGCAATAGTTTTAGGGTATGGATTAGGGCCTTGGGATTGAAGACTCACCTTTATTGTCAGGGGACTAGACACACTGAAAACACTGGCTGTAGCAGATGGTCATGGCAGTCAGTGTCAGCAGAATGGGCAGCAGAAGGCAAAAAGGTCTCTTGCTGTTGAGCCTTGAAGCTGCCTTTGGCGATACACTGAGTGAAGGGGTTTGGGCCACCTTGGTGGGTGGTATGGAATAGGAAGTGCTGGAGTGGGTTTGAAGACTATTAAAACTGGTTGTCTTTCAGCTCCTCACAACCTACCCACCAGTGTCACACTATCTCTTCCCAATTCATCCTTGAATTGATGAAAAACAGGGCAGTGCTGAGTTCTGGTTCTCCTGTGGTGCTAATATTAAAAAGGTTAGAAATCTTGAAAGTCCCTATATTCCCTTTAGGTTTTAGAGCTAACTGTTAAGTTTGTTAAATCCTGGGACTTATACAATCCTGCTTTTTCAAGTACTATTCTAAACACTGCACTTTACAGAAAGTGAACAAGCTAAAAATTCAGTCACAGTGGCCAAACCAGGATTTACAACCAAGGTTTGCCTCCAAAGCCAACTCTCCGCTGTACTGTCCTGGTTTATTTCAGTATTAATTTTTTTTTTTAAGATTTTATTTATTTATTTTTTTAGAGAGGAGAAGGGAGGGAGAAAGAAAGGGAGAAACAGCAATGTATGGTTGCCTCTCACATGGCCCTCACTGGGGACCTGGCCCGCAACCCAGGCATGTGCCCCGACTAGGAATCGAACCGGGACCCTTTGGTTCCCAGGTTGTGCTCAATCCACTGAGCTACACCAGCCAGGGCTATTTCAGTATTAATCTTCACACATGATCTGTAAAGTGGACTTTGAACTCCATGAAGATAGGGATTGAATATCTGTTTTATTCACTACTGCATCTGGTGATCAATACTCATTAGATGAATGAGTGGAACATATGAGGTCTAGAGAGATTAAGCAATTTATCCAAGACCGTACAGCCACTATTTAACAGGGCCAGGTTCTCTGATTCCAAAACTTATGCACTACAAACTAAGATCCTACAGCATACTGAGCTATGTGTATCCGGCAGGGATTTGGGGGTGGAGGGTATACAGGACAAACAGGTGAAATAACAGAAGAGTTTTTGTTTTGTATAAATGCTGAGATCCTACATGAGTGAAGGTATAAACATTACATTTATAAAAGGATATCTCTTCCACCTCACCCACCTTTTTAGATGAAATGATTTTTCCAATGTGTCTGATATTTGTGGGAAAAAATCTTGTGTAAAATGGGTGCTGCTAAAATTTTAGGGCATTTTGCAGCCTCTCTGAAGTGACCTTTAGTAATAGTCTTATGTACAGTACAATAACTCTAATGGTGAAACGATACTAAATAATAAAATTTAACATTTTCCAAATGCTGTTTGCTGTCCCTCACCCTTTTTGATAAATTGCTGAGTTTTTGGTTTGAATCAGTTAAAAAGTATTTTTCAGGTTTGAGCCTCAGAGTTAGTACCTTCGTTTAGGTCAGGTAGATTGAGTCACTACTGTTTGATAAAGGCAAGTTCTGTAGGTCAGATTGCTAGGTATAAAGCATTTGGAAAAGTGATTTCAGCAGGCACAAAGGGCTTTCAGGAAAGGTAGATAGTATCAGCCATAGACACAATTTTATGAAATGGTTGGAGTTATGATCAGACTACGCTGGACATTGGTCTTTACACTTCCCCTATCTTGAGTCCCTGTATTTCTGGTGTTTGGGAATTTCAGGGGTTTTTTTTGCACTGTGCCTAGAAATACTTCATACTGTGAGAAGGGGTTTAAAAATTGGTCAGGCTCCTGGACTTAGGTTTGATCCATAGCCTTACTTCTGCCTCTCCTTTCCCTATTTTATGTGCAATTTACCACCCAAAAACCTTTTCAACTACTTCTGATACTTCTGAAACTTGAGCTTACAAACTAATTTCTAACTACCTCAGTACTCGTTCATCACACTAACACCACATTTAAAAAATTTTTTGACCCTAATATTTTAAATACAAGATATGGGCAATGCAGAATTATAAAAGAGAACACTAATTTGGAACTAAAACACCTTTTGCACATGTATCAATGTTACCACCAGTTTGCAATTGAAGCAAATGGAGATTGCAACTATTAATCAGGTTGTCAGGCTCTAAGAAAGAATGAAATTCATCTGCGTCATCATGTTGTAGTCCATGGATTTCAAGTGATTTACCCAAAGTCATATAGCTAGTTAGTGGTAGAGCCTAGACTTAGAAAAAACAAAGCAAAGTAAAACAAACAATGCAACAAAAACAAGTTTCTAACTCCAAGTGCACACCTAAAATTTCCTTCTTGTAAACAAACCCAACTGTAATTACTTTTACAGAGGCAACAAACTGCTTTTTAAGTCTTGGGGTAGCAGAGGTCCTATATGCAACATACTATTGGAAGATATATAGATATATAAAAGGTCTGACCAGAAAAAGTCCAGCCATTGTTAATATTAACAAGAACAGTTTGCATGACAGTTGATGTAACCTGGCAGCCAAGGAGAGTGGACTGGAATGTGTGTGTATGAACAATAATGACTTCACTGTACTAGTCAGTGAGGGCAGGAGACGCTGTTCCATGAGCATGTCCACTGTGTGGCCATCACATTCAAAATGACTGAGTGAGTAGAGCAACAAATCTACGTCCAATTTTGCATTAAGCTTGAACATTCCTCCATAGAAACTTTTGGTTATTCAGAAGGCTGTCACTATGGGCAGCTGGTGATTGGCAATTTCATCAAAACACACCTGCTCATGCATCACGTCTCGTGCAAAGTTGTTTTTTTTTTTCTCTCTGTCACTACTCTTCATCTCCTTGCCTTGAGTCAACAGTGGAGGGTCAGACAGTCATGCAGAATTTTTTGGTGAAACATCAAATCACCCAGGTGACTCAGCCCTGCTACAGCCTAGATTTGGCACACTGTGACTTCTGGCTTTTCCCAAAACTAAAATCACCTTTGAAAGGGAAAAGATATCAGCCTGTCAGTGAGATTCAGGAAAATACAACAGGGTAGCTGATGCCAACTGGGAGAACTGTGATGTCCCAAGGTGCCTACTTTGAAGGAGACTGAGCTGTCACTGTCCTATGTACAATGTTTCCTGTACCTTGTATCTTCAATAAATATCTTTTTCATATTACATGGCTGGCTACCTTCTAGACAGACCTTGTATATAGTCTTAGAACTATAATCAGATCAATTTTTGGTATTTATATGTCTAATATTTGAGGGGTTAAGGATGAAATCTTTGACTCTATAATGCATTATCATTTGAGAGACAAATTTTAGCCCCAGACATTCTCCTAATCCTAATCTCAGATATGCTGCCATCTACCTATCCCACCCTTCAACTCCCCTATGGTGGTAGTGGGTTTTGTTTTGAAGAAATTGCTTCATGTTTAACTTCTTTCTAGATTCTGGTTCATTTTCATATTGAGATTTGATTGCCTGGTACTCAAGTTCAGATGCTCCTTTCCTCCCCAGTTTTGACAGCCATTTCACAATAAAACTAAAATATACAAATCTGATTGTGTCACTATGCACTTTTTACTTCAGTGTCTCTCCATTACCCTGAGGGTCAGGTACAAACTTAATATTTGTAATGTGGTTCATTGCCCTCAACTTCAGCTGTAACCACTTTGAGACCCACTACCCTCCAGCCTCCCCAGCATTCCTCCTACTTTAACTTGTTTATTAACACCTATCTTTCAGGAATCAAATTTTAACATCTCCGGGAAACTTTCCCTGACCAAGAGTGGGTCAGAAACCCCTCATTGCTCTTTTACTCCTTATACTTACTTTAGCATAACATGTAACTGTACACTGTAATGTATTAATTTGTCTCCTGCACTGGTGTATAAATTTCTTGAAGGCAGAACTTTGTTCTATCTTTGATAGAGCATTTGGGTGTACCTGGGGATGATGCACAGTATTTTTTTGAATTGATTAACCAAAGCTCCTGGCTTCACTGTCTTCTTAATAGACCCCCATATATGTTTCCTCCCTGCCCTAGAATTTTTCTGCAATAATGTCCTGAAGTAAGGTGGGATTAGGAGGATGCAAAGAGGGAAAAGCTAAGTGTAGTAAAACCAAGCTGAAGGAAGAGGGTAGATAAAAGGGTACTGCTTTTAAGAGGTAGGCTCTTAATAGAGATACAAATTAACATGCAAAAGAGTATCAGACAGGCCTGGCTGGTGTAGCTCAGTGGATTGAGCGCGGGCTGGGAACTAAAAGGTCCTGGTTCGATTCCCAGTCAGGGCACATGCCTGGGTTGCAGGCCAGTTCCCCAGTGAGGGCCATGTGAGAGGCAACCATACATCGCTCTTTCTCCCTCCCTTCTCTTCTGTATAAAAATAAATAAAATCTTAAAAAAAAAAAAGAGTATCAGACACTCCTCCCTAAAGATTTAAGGGCTGGGCTGGCCTGACCAAGGCTATGAGCCCAAATTCTTGTTAAGTGTAACCCTGAGTCCAGACAAGTCACTCACCTGGGATAAGGTAGGCAGAAAACAGTCCACAGGCTGCCCTCAGAAGTTTCCTTACAGTTGACTGACTGGGATCCAAGCAAGTGGAGTACTGCTGCCTGGCGATGGAGCCCAAGACCACAGGCGGGAAAGTTGCCACATAAATGGCCATTAGTTTCAGGAACATGAATGTCCCACATGATCACATGATCCCTGGCCAGCCATTGAACAATGATTTCCCAGATGGCATCTAGGGGTATAACCACAAAAGTTACCAGTAAGTCGAAAGCTGCTAAATGGACAAATAATCTGTACCAGAGAGGGACGGAATTGGCTGGGTTGCGGCTCTGTCACTGACCACAGCAGGGCCAGGTTATGTCCAACAGCAGAAAAACAACACAGTGATCACTCCCACTCGGACCCTGACTGCAGCTGAGAAGGTGGGCAGCTCTGAATGCTCCATTTCCACTGTTGATCCGCCTCCAGGCCTCCTCCCACGTCGCTGTCTTGCCTGCAGACACGGTGACTTAGAAGGGAAAGGGGTGAGGGAATGAAGTGTGGGTTTGAAGAGGTTAGCTTCGGCTACTGAATCTTCGCTCTCATTTTTCAGTATGTGGAGCTAGTTACTGCGAATTTCGTCCACTAAAGCCTCTGTCTCTGGAGACACTCCATCGGTATTCTCGAGATCACCTCTCCAATTGTCTGGGTCCTGCAGGAAAATGGGACCTGGTGCTGACTTCTACTATCATAGACTTATTTAGTTCCTGGGGCCCTGAACTTGAGAGGGAAATGGAGAGGGAGTAGGAGAGAGGGAGAGTCAAAAAGAGACCGAGTTCGGCGTGTGCCGCTGGACCCACCCTAATGGGGGCACGGGGGAAGGACGGCGGGCCCTTGTCGCCCCGACCCTCTCCCGCAAGTCCCTCCCTTGATTCAGAATGTGTAATACGGAATGTGCGGCTGCAGGTATGCTTAGGAAAATAGAAACCTTCTGATGAGAAGACGTTCAAACGGAGACACGCACAAAAAAATATGCAGATATAGACGCGCTTTCCGTTCTGAAATTCGTTTCGGGGGCCGGCTCTACTCGTTTTCTTTCTTGATGAAATTTGTCCCTCACGAGGCACCGTTGAGTCGTCTGGGAGGCCTGACGAGAGGCTGGGAAATGGGGCGGGAGCGGCCGCGCTGTGGAGTTTGGGCTGCCGCTGTTATGGATACCTGGGTCCACTTCAGTGCTCAGAGCCAGGCCCGGGAGCGGCTGTGTAGGTGGGGCTCGAATAAGAATGAAGGGGGGAGGGAGAGCAGACGAAGACCCTTGTAAGGCACGGTCAGTTCACACCACGGGGTCAAAAAGGGTCAACTTGGGCTACGGGGGCCTGGACGGACTTTGAGGAGCTGATTTGAGCGGGCATGAGATGATTCGTTTCTACTCACAGGAAGGATGGGGAAACTGAGGCACGAGAGGCTCAGCGGGGTGGACCCTCAAGGTTGCCGTGTCCACATTAGACCTACACTTCCCTCATGGGGCGGTAGTGGAATGAGGAGCGTTTTCCCCGCGGTGGATAGCGATCCCAGAGCTGAGGAGTTTTTCCAAGTTTCCGTGTGCCTTTACCCTGCTGTCACCGGGAACTCCTCTGCCTCCCTCCTGTCTTCTGGTGTCAGTTCAGCTCGAGGTCCTTAAACTCTCTTGGTTCACGTATTCTGAAGAAGAACCTGCCTTCCAACTATCCCTCAGCCCCTCACAGGGACTTGCTTTCCCTGGTGTGCTTGTGATGACCTCCTTCTGCCTTCACTGTCCTCTTTAGTCATCAGCATTGCCGAGTCTCATTTTCTCAACTCCTAAGTAGGCTCACAGCCCCCTCCTAGGCTCCTTTTTATTCTTATGCCTTTCCCTTACCCTGGCCTGAAGAGAAATGGTGAGTTATGGACATGAAGAGGAGGAAAGGGAATGGTCTCAACCTGGAAAAAGGGAAGCCCATACTTGCCTTTTGGAGGACATTTTTGAGCGGGAGGTTAGGAAGGTCTCCACCTTACCCTGCCTGTGTCCTCCTCCAGAGCCGCCCAGTACGCCTGCTCCCTTCTTGGCCACACACTGCAGAAAAGTGGTGCCAGTCCCGAGTTACAGAAACAGATTCGACAACTGGAGGGTCATCTGAGCCTAGGAAGAAAGCGTAAGTAACTGTGCCTTTCCCTTTATTACCCCAACACTTCCTCCACCCCTAGTTATTCTCCCTTACTCCCTCCTTCATATTTTGACCTTCTCTGTCAGTTCTTCCCCCTTATTTGACCCTGCATTTATTCCCTACGTGCCTCCCAATGGAGATAAGAGAACAGGAGCTAGAGAGTAATGAAAAATTGGAGAGAGGCCCGGCTGGTGTGGCTCAGTGGATTGAGCGCGGGCTGGGAACCAGAGGGTCCCGGTTCGATTCCCAGTCCCAGCACATGCTTGGGTTGCGGGCTGGGTCCCCAGTGGGGGCCATGTGAGAGGCAACCATACATTGCTCTTTCTCCTTCCCTTCTCTTCTCTCTGAAAATGAATGAATAAAATCTTTAAAAAAAAAAAAGAAAGAAAAATTGGAGAGAATGGGGCAAGTTTGAGAAAACTAAACCAGGATACAAATTAAAATTTGAAGTGAAAAAGAATGAACTTTACTTCTCTTTTTAAAAATTGTTATTTTTTTCTATTACTTGCTCAACTTTCATTTGCTCGCTTTTTCTCTTTCTCTCTGTTTTTCTCTGTTTCCAAATCTTTCCTTTTTCCCTGCTTATCCCCACAAGTTCTACGGCTGGGTAACTCAGCAGATGCCCTTGAGTCAGCCAAACGAGCTGTGCACCTATCAGATGTTGTCCTAAGATTCTGCATCACTGTTAGTCACCTCAATCGAGCCTTGTACTTTGCCTGTGACAATGTCCTGTGGGCTGGAAAGTCTGGACTTGCTCCCGTTGTGGATCAGGAGAAGTGGGCCCAGCGTTCATTCAGGTTTGATATCCTTTTATTGTACAAGACCTTTTGTATTCTCCATACCGCATAATTGCATTTTATAAGAGAAAGATTTCTCAGGGTCTTCCCAGAATGTACACATCTTAATCAATCACTTGGCTTCCAGTCTTCATTTAGATCGTAAACTATCAGAGAATAAGGGTTGGAGGCAGTTGGAAGACAAACATTCTTCCATGATGCATGCATGACTAAGATTGAGGAAGATATTATATGGCTTTAATTCTGCTTCTATCTATACCATAGATCAGTGATATTCAACCTTTTTCATCTTATGGTGCACATAAACTAATTACTAAAATTCTGCAGCACACAAAAAATATATTCGCTGGTCTGATCAAAAAAATAGGGATAATTCTGTCTGGTGAATACGCCAGAAAGCTATTGTTGCATTGGCTGTTGTCATTTTTTTATTTGACAGTCTAAGGGAAGAGAGGTTAGTGTCCCTGACTAAATAGTTAGGTACTGCATGTTTTAAAAATTCTTGCAGCACACTGATTGAAAATTGCTGCCAAGCCAAACAGACATGGTTCCTGCTCTCATGAAGCTTCTAGTCTAGTGGGGTAATCATATATTAAAATAAATAAACACTAAACCACATATTTGTGGAAAAGCACAAGGAGTTATGAGATATATAACAAGAGGAGCTAATTTAGATTGAAAAATCAGGAAAGAACTCTTTGAGAAAGTAATATTTTTGTTCAGACCTGAAGTTTGAGTAGAAGTTAGATAAAGCAAACAGTAGCCAAAAGGCCTTTCCAGACAGAAAATAGTATGCTTGAAGACCTTGAACCAAAAAAGACTTTGGGGAATTAGGAAAATAGAAAGAAAGCCAATGTAATGGACGGGGTTGAGTAAAAGGCATATGCTCAAACTGGAGAGATGACAGGGGTTAGATGATTCATGAAAGGCCTTTTTAGGCAATGATAAGATATTTTTTTTAGTTTTTTTAAAAAATTTTATTTTCAGTAAAATGGGTTCTGAGTAGGGATGGGACATGACTCAAAATTGTGTTTAAAGAAGACCTCTCATGCTGCAGTGTGGAAAATGGATTGATTACAGTAGGCCAAAAGAGGAGGAGATGCCTTAATATGGCCAAGAAATGATGTTGGCTTGGACTAAGGATCTGGCTGGTAATGAAGGTGGAGAGAAATATGATTTGGGAATGAAATTATATGTATACATATCATCTGTATTTATTTTATTTTTTGCTCTGATTCTTTTTGTCCTTTTAGATTATATTAGTATCTTTCTATCTCCATTTATATGTTGTTTTTCTCTTCATCTTTTTCAGTGATTTATAGCTAGAACATGTCATATGATGTGTGAGGGCTGGGGACAGAGGCATAATTGAAGTAATATGGAAAAGCACCTACTTAGAAGAGTCCATATGCCATGTTTATTCATTTCATTCAACAAATATTTATTAAGCTTTTACTATATGGAGGCACTGGTCTAGACACAGGGATACAGTGGTAAAGATAAATAAGGTCCCTGCTCCTATGGAGCTTACATTGTAATGGGAGGAGATAGATATAAAGAATAAATAAGAAAAATATTAGATAGTGGTAAATCCTATTCAGGAAATTAAAATAGGGCCATGTGGTAGAGAACAAATGGCTAGCTACTTTAGAATGGGGATCAGAGAAGGCCTCTTTGAAAAGGTGACATTTAAGCTCAGACCCAAAGATGAAGAAAGAGCCAAACATGTGAAGATTTTGGAAGCAGAGTATTCCAGGTAGAGGGATATGGTAGTGTAAAGGTCTTAAAGCAGGGACAAGCTTGATGGGATCAAAGTATAGAAAGAAACATGGGTGGAGCATAGTGATTGAGGGAAAGAGTTGTATAATGTCAAGTTAGAGAGGCAGGGTTAGGTGTTGAGGTCTGAAAGCCTGTCTGTCTAAGCCTGTGTGAGTTACCTGGATTTTATTCTAAATGTGACAGGAAGAAAACCATAAAGAGTTTTAAGGAGAGTTTATGCCACATACTATATGAGATTAGATCATTGGGGGTGAGGAGCAAGAATAGCCATGGAGAGACAAGTTAAAAGACTAAAGTAGTAATTCCAGCAAGAGATAATGGTGGCTTATACTGAGGAGATGGAGTGTAACAGAGGGATGTGTTTAGATTCAGGATGTGTTTTGGAGGCAGTACAATTATATTGAGTACAGACCACTGTTGTGAGAGTAGATTCAAAATAAAAAACATAGCCCCGGCTGGTGTAGCTCAGTGGATTGAGCGTAGGCCTGTGGACTAAAGGGTCCCTGGTTCGATTCCCAGTCAGGGCACATGCCTGGGTTGTGGGCCAGGTCCCTGGTAGCAGGCACACGAGAGGCAAGCGCACATTGATACTCCCCCTCTCTTTCTCCCTCCCTTCCCCTCTCTCTAAAAGTAAAATAAATAAAACCTTTTTTAAAAAAATCGGAAACATAGACTGTTCTTAAGGAATTTATAATCTAACACATTTGACAAGCTGCTTAACACCTCTGGGCCTTTTTTTTTTTTTAAGAAAAGTATTGGATTTTCCCTGACCAGTGTGGCTCAGTTGGTCAGGCATTGTACTGCAAAGCAAAAGACACTGGTTCCATTCCCAGTCAGGCTACATGCCTAGGTTGCAGGTTCAGTCCCCAGTTGGATTGCGTGCAAGAGGTAACTGATTGATGTTTCTGTTTTTCTCTTTCTCTCTTTTTCTCTCCCTTCCCCTCTCTCTTAAAGATAGATAGATAGATAGATAGATAGATAGATAGATAGATAGATAGATAATTGATAGATAGATAGATAGATAATAGATAGATAGATAGATATGTTTTTAAAGGGTTGGATTTAAATGATCTATAATTTGACTTTTTGAAACAACTGAAGTTTGTTCTTTTAAAAGAAATTTATATTACCATAATTCAAGTTGAATGTGTGTGTGCTGATGTGTTGCCAAGTGAAATCTGAGGTTGATCTTGGGAGATTTGATGGTGCTCATGAATTTTAAGCCAGGATCTTAAGGTACATATAAATATGTTAGTTATAGAAAGGTCGAAGACATTTCTAATAGTGGGTACTAGCATTCACTTCTGATATTCTAATATGTAATCTTTTGCATTACAGAGGAAAAAATGTTTGAGTGCTCTGTTGGATATGCTAAGTAGGTGTATGTGTCCTTACTGACTCTTTTGTCCTATGTATCTCAGGTACTATCTGTTTTCACTCATCATGAATTTGAGCCGTGATGCTTATGAGATTCGCCTACTGATGGAACAAGAATCTTCAGTTTATAGCCGGCAACAGAAGGGCTCTGGAGGGGGAGTCCCAGGAGGAACTGAAACTTGGGGATCTGGGGTTCCAGGAACTCCAGGAGGAGGCCTGCCCCAACTGGCTCTAAAGCTTCAGCTCCAAGTCCTTCTTCTGGCTCGGGTCCTTCGGAGTCATCCTCCCCTTCTGCTGGATGTAGTCAGAAATGCCTGTGATCTCTTCATTCCACTGGACAAACTAGGCCTCTGGCACAGTGGCCCTGGCATTGTAGGGCTTTGTGGCCTCATATCCTCCATCCTGTCTATTCTCACCCTAATCTGTCCTTGGCTACGACTCAAGCCCTGATATTCTGGTAGGGGATAAGGAGGGGACCTGAATTGGTAAAATGAATCTTAGATTATCCCCAGTGTACCAGACTCATCCTAACTCTACTCCTTGCTTAAAGTTAAAATCGAGAGATTTAGAGGTAAAGGAAAGACCTTTGGACAAGATGAGGTGAGGAAAGCTTACTTGTGTTGTTAATAGCGTGATTCTGATGTTTGGATCTGCTGGAGCTTTTGTTCTTTTCCTCCTTCATTGTGTTGTCTGTGTCTCTCTTGACTCTTTTTACTTTGTCTCTCTTAAATCTGTTTAATATTCTGTTCTGTATTTCAGTCCCCTGTCCTAGGAATTTAATAAGCAGCAAAATTACTTTTTGGTAGGGGAGGTAGAAGGTGTAGTCTGCAAGATTCTAATTGCCTTGTTTTCCTCACAGAGGTGGCTTGTGGCAGATTTTACTCCTTTCAGACTACAAATTATATAACTTTAAAGATTTTATATCCCAGTGGACTCTTTCCTCGTGCACTAGAAGTGGTATGATGCTCTTCCTTACCAACATCACACATGACTTGGCCCTTACCCTTCCCTCTACTCACATCTGTAGATTTCTGCTTATGTTTGATTTCAGGGCTTTGTTCATAGTCTGTTCTTACCCCTTCTTTGCCTATCTAGAATGATGCCATGTCTAACATCTTGCTGTAAATATTGTACAGTGATTCTGTGTAAATAGTTAGGGCCCATGCCCACAATGGAGAGCAAGCCTTCTAGGTCAGCAAATTAAAGATCAGTTTGTTCATTGATATTTGGTCTGGTCCTATGTGTTCTTGTCACCTGAAGCCCCTGTTTCTGTCACTGTGATTTGGATTTTCCATGGTATTAGCCCACTACATCATCACCCACAGACTTTTACTGAGCACCTAAACTATGCAGGGCATAATACTGGGTGGTAGAGATACAAAAAGCTTAATTCCACCGTGCCAACATTAGACGTTTATAGACTAGTTGAGCTCAAGGTCTAATGTTAAAGTAGTTTTACTGCTTCCACAAATCACATCCTATACCAGTTCATAGTTTATAATCCCTCCAAAAATTGTAATGCCACAAGGCAGCACAGGCTAAAAGTCACTAACAGAGCAAAGTGGAGTGAGCTGGTAAGGCTTAGTCTGTGAGTTGGCTATGTCTTCACATGTTGGGACTCCCCTTGGTGGGTGGGGAAATCAAACCACTGTTATTAGTGCTAGTTCTTTTATTTTTCATACCTCAAGTTGGGATAAATAAGGTTAGATAGTAAAAAACTATCTCCCATTCCTACCTTCTATTCCAAACCTAAAGAAAGTATTATCACCTAGAAACAACAAAGAATATGAGAGAGCGCGCGGGAGCGCGCAGAAATTCCCTGTAATTGCGTTCTCTGAATATGGAGATGATGCCTCCAGAGGGCAGCACTGAGGCAGAGAAGTAGACTAAGATCGCTCGGTCTGTTTCCTCTGGGGCTTCCCACAATTTCCAACCATCACTCCTCCCATTCCTTCCAACTTTATTTTTAGCTGGCATTGGGAGGGGGCAGGATGGGAAGGAAACAGAAAAGGAGAGGGACACAGGCACAGAGGACTTCTTACACGGACAAACAACAACCAGGCATGGAGCTGCCCCTCATCTCTCACCTGTTCTTGTCCCTGATGTTCCTGACAGGTGAGGGAGGTTAACTTCTTGGTTTCTGATGGGAGTTGAAGATATAAGGATTGTTTGGTATTGGGACCTCAGGGTTAAAATTCCTTGGGAGTTAGGGTGAGAGATGAACACTGATTCTCCATTACTAGTGTGTTTGTGTCTGTATGCATGTGTGTTTGCATTCTTATGCCCACACTATATGACTGCTTCAGTATTGAAACTGTCAGAGCCTTGTGTAAGATTTGTGTCCAATTATCTAAAACCTATGTTCTAAGCCCTGGAGAAGTGAGGGAACCAAAAAGAAGCACGATGTGATTTTCCACATGGCTAAACTGATTCCTTTTATACCCCTCCCCACCTCTCCCTATTCTTGGTGGTCTCTGGGGCCTGAGACATAACTGACTACCTGTGTGATAATAACTCTGGGTTTATTTAACCAATAAGCTACAGTTCCTAGTCATATAACCCTGCCAGTTTCCTGGAGGCAAAAAGGCTCATGTACAAAACACCTCTTTAAAAATGAGCATGGTTTGAGACAGAGCTATAGCCATTGATGGTAGTGGTAGTGGGGTGACCTAATTGGGAATGCCTGAAAGGAAGGAGCAAGACACAGGGAAAAACCATGGGAGAGACCAGGGGCCTGGAATTTTTCTTCACCAGTGCCCTATAATCTTTGTTTCCTAAAATACCAACTCTGATTTTAAGGGGATAGGAGGGGAGAATTAGCAAGGACATAATTGGGGGTTCTTTAGAATGGGTTGAAAGTTAAGGAAGAAATGCTGGTAGTCAGGGGGCAGTTGGGAGGGTGGGTGAGTTTAGAAAGGAAGCTGGTTGTGGGAAACTTTAGGGTGAAGGGTCCCTTACTAAGGATGAATAGCAAGCCATGTGTGTGGGCAGGCGAATGACCCCACCCGGTTAATTACCGCTGAGGTTTTCAGGGCTGGAATCAACCAGAGACCTAGACATTGGAGAATCAGAGTGAATGTATAACAATGACACTGGGAGTCGAGGAGAAAGAGAAAAAAGAGATGCAGACATTCCATGTTCTTCATCTCCTCTTGTTCTCCCTGTAGTCCTGATTTTAGGGAGAATTTGAAAGGAATAGTTGTTCTGGGGCTGCAGACAGACTCGCTCTTCTGACCCTCACAGCTTAGGGAGGAGAATGTGTAGGAGGAATGATGTAGAAAAGAGGAACTTGACCCAGACATGTCTGTAATTGAGATTTCAGGGATTAGAATGGAAATTCAACTGCGCACTAGCATGGCAGGGGGCCATAGGTTAGATAGCTGAACCCAAATACAAGAAGATCATCCTTGCTTGGAGTTCTGAGTACATGACATTGACAAAGCCCAGGACAGCTTATGAGTAATAAGCAGAGAGACGGACTGATATCAAAACATATCCTTCACAGCTTCTCTCTGGTTGTACCCCTCTAGGCATTCATTAGCCTCTCTGTTTTCTGCTAACCTTATGATCCTGGCCCCTTAGGTCTCTGCTCCCCCTTTAACCTGGATGTGCATCACCCACGCCTATTCCCAGGGCCACCCGAGGCTGAATTTGGATACAGTGTCTTACAACATGTTGGGGGTGGACAGCGATGGTGAGGAGGGAACCAGAGGATCATGGGACTGGGACTCTGATAGAGCTGTTAAAGGGGAGGCGAGATGGATGGGAATCTAAACTAATCTGTCTTTTGGAAGTGGCTGGGGCTCTAGATTTGCCACCCCAATGCACTTTCCCTCTGGCCTATCTCAAAGGTCAAGTTCACACTATGCTTATATTCATGTCCTCTCCCAGGATGCTGGTGGGTGCTCCCTGGGATGGGCCTTCAGGTGACCGAAGGGGAGATGTTTACCACTGCCCCATAGGGAGCTCCCACAATGCCCCATGTGCCAAGGGCCACTTGGGTAAGAAGATGCCTCATTCTTCCACTCCTAAACCCTAACCTTTATATGCTAGTAACTTTGACCCCTTATACCTCATCTTTATCCCCTCATCCCACATACTCCCCACCCCGACTTAATTCTGATCTCTTCATACTCTTTTAAAATCACCCTGAATTCAAGCAAATCACCATCTGTGATTCCACGATCTCATTTTCTTCCAACCCTCTCCAACCAGGTGACTATCGACTGGGAAATTCATCTCATCCTGCTGTGAATATGCACTTGGGGATGTCTCTACTAGAGACAGATGGTGATGGGGGATTTATGGTGAGCTAAGGAAAGGGTGGTGGCAGGGTCTCTGAAGGTTTGTGGCAGATAAAAGAGCAGTATGTTAAGGGAAACCGGTCTATGTGGAGGGGTCAAGGAGTTAAAAACCCTAGAAAGTAAGGAGGGGAATCTTGGGGAGTGGCTCGCAATGCCTCTTTCTATGAGGAGCATGATCTGAGGGTTCCTTCTCAACCTGGAAGTAACTATGTCCCCCACCTATCCCCAGGCCTGTGCCCCTCTCTGGTCTCGTGCTTGCGGTTCCTCTGTCTTCAGTTCTGGGATATGTGCCCATGTAGATGCTTCATTCCAGCCCCAGGGAAGCCTGGCACCCACTGCTCAACGTAAGTCAGAGGAAGGGCCTGAAGATTCAGTCCTCAGAATGGGGTGCAGGGTGGGAAAAAGATGGGGCATCAGGGTATGATGAGGTGGAATCACAGATGGTGATTTGCTTGAATTCAGGGTGATTTTAAAAGAGTAAGGGTAAGATGGGGCATCAGGGTTTGACAGGAGGTCAGAATGGCTGTCTTCATTGCTGCCTAACATACTTGCATAAACTCCATGTTTCCTAACAGATTAAAATTGAGACTCAGCCAGGGCATTAAGACTCCATGATCAAACCAACTTTAAAAACTCAATTCTCACTATCTCCCTCCATACCCTAGGCTACAGCATTTACTTCATCGTTCCCTAATGTGTCATCTATTTTATACCTCCATCTCCTTTTATTTACCAAGTTCTCCACCCAAAAGCCTTTTCTTATATTCTATTTTCTTCAAATATCTTCATTCTTCAATTATCTCCTCAGTTGCTGCCTCCTTTGTTCACCAATGGAACTGACCATCTTTTGTTCTCCCACAGCATAGAGTGGTGCTATGTTTCTACCTAGTGCTTAATTCTTTCTTTATTTTTTTTTAGTAAATTGCATGTATGTCCATCTCCTCTTTTATTCATTTCTACATTTACCAGGGGCCTAGCATAGTACCTTCCTTGCATGTCAGAAGTGCTTAATAAATGTTTAAATTGAGTGTGCCCTCTTGTGACCTCTTCTCTTGTGACCTCTCCTCTTGTTCATGCTAATATCCTGTACTCCTCTGCTCTCCATCACCACACCCCTCCTCCTAGGCTGCCCTACATACATGGATGTTGTCATTGTCTTGGATGGCTCCAACAGCATCTACCCCTGGTCTGAAGTTCAGACTTTCCTACGAAGACTGGTAGGAAGACTGTTTATTGACCCAGAGCAGATACAGGTAAGAGAAGGCAGTAGGATGGGCTTGGAGGGGAACGACCTCTCTCCCTCTCTCTTCCTTTCTCTCTAGAATCAATGAATATATCCTTGGGTGAGGATTGCAAAGAAAATTTTTTTGATGTAGATAGTATCTTCAGTAGTATCCAGATGCTCATCTATTCTCCCTCACATACTTTCTTCTCCCTCTCCACCTTCATACACACATTTCATTTGACTACACGCTTTATTCTCAGGTCGGCCTGATACAGTATGGTGAGAGCCCTATACATGAGTGGTCCCTGGGAGATTTCCAAACCAAGGAAGAAGTGGTGAGAGCAGCAAGAAACCTGAATCGGCGGGAGGGCCGAGAAACAAAGACTTCCCAAGCAGTAATGGTGGCCTGGTGAGGCACTGGGAAAGGGGTGCGTGGGAGGCCAGAGTGAGCAGGGCCTGGAAGGGTTAGGGGAGGGTTTGGAGTGCAGAGTGTACTTTCTCAACATGCCTTGCATGTTTACCTGTGTGAACACTAATGGTAGGTGGGGGAAAGCTAAGTTGGCTGTCATTGCACTCCCTCTTATCACATTTCTACAAAATATATATGTCTGTATCTCTCCATATTTCTGCTTTATTTCTCTGTAGACATAACTAACTCTCTCTCTCTGTCTTTTTCTCTCTCTTGTTCCATTCCCACTTTGATCTTGGCCCTCAGGTTCTCTACCACTCATGTCCCAGCTCACTTTCCAAACATGATTTAAACTCATTCTAGGGAAGACTAGCCTGACCTGACTATTCTTCTTTATTGTATATCCCCTTAATATTTGTCCTCCCAAATGCACTACTTGCTAAGTTAATCTAGGAATAAATGAATTTTATACTTATTTGCTTTGATGATATGCTGCTCTATATGTTCTAAGCCATTCAAGCATTTCAGCTCCTACTGTGTGTCAGTCTCCATGCTAGATGTTGTAGGGGAGATGGTCTAAAAGGCGAGGTGTCTGACCTTGGTGAACTGCTGATGCTGTCAGGTCATGTGCATGTGTATCTGTGTATCTGATCACACCTCCTTTCTCTTCTCAGCACAGAAGGATTCAGTCAGTTCCGTGGAGGCCGACCCGAGGCTGCCAGGCTACTGGTGGTTGTCACTGATGGAGAATCACATGATGGAGAGGAGCTTCCTGCAGCACTGAAGGCCTGTGAGGCTGGAAGAGTGACACGCTATGGGATTGCGGTGAGATCTGGAAGATCTGGATGAATGGAGGGTGTGGAGATGGTGACAGTAAGGACTGGGAACTTGAGAAAAATGGGCATGAGCCACTTCCCAGATATCAACCATATTTCCCTTCCTTCATTTTAGTTGGCTGTGTTCTGCACCAGCTCTAACATGTCACTCCACACAACTAATAGACTCCATCTTGATCTCTCCTGACCGCAGGTCCTTGGTCACTACCTCCGGCGGCAGCGAGATCCTAGCTCTTTCCTACGGGAAATCAGAGCTATTGCCAGTGATCCGGATGAAAGATTCTTTTTCAATGTCACAGATGAAGCTGCACTGACTGACATTGTGGACGCATTAGGAGACAGAATTTTTGGCCTTGAGGGTAATGATTACCCTTGAAGAAATGGAGGACAGGGTAGGGGGAGTTCTGGAGTGTAGGTGGGGTTTTGGAATGAGTTCAGTAGGGCAAAGAAGGGAACTGTCTTCCCTGATATTGCCTCAATACTTTCTCATGCTCAAGGGTCTCATGAAGAAAATGAAAGCTCCTTTGGTCTGGAAATGTCTCAGATTGGTTTCTCTACTCATCGGCTAAAGGTTGGATGGTCTGACCCCTCCAATGCACCCTCAACCTCTGACTCCTTTTAACCTCTGACTCAGACAACTTCAACCTCAGGGCTTTTCTATATTCCTCCTTTAACCAATGTCCATCCTAACCTGCTCATGTCTTTCAAACTGACTCCAGTATACACTCAGTGACTCTGTCACTCATGGAGAGTTTTTTTCCTTATTCCCCACTGTCTTTCCAGTGACCCTATCTGATTCTTCTCTACAGGATGGTATTCTCTTTGGGATGGTGGGGGCCTATGACTGGGGGGGCTCAGTGTTATTATGGCTTGAAGAAGGTTACCGCCTTTTCCCCCCACGGACGGCCCTAGAAGATGAGTTCCCCCCTGCATTGCAAAACCATGCAGCCTACCTGGGTGAGTAGCAAAGAGTTATGGAGGATTGGAAGTTGGGGAAATGCTTCCGCAGTGTGGGGTATGAGGTATTTTCTCTTAACTTATACAGTTTCTCATGATCTCCTGCTACTCTCCTTGGGACCTCTTCCTATGCCTTTAGGGAACCTTCACACTCTGACCCCATTTTCTTTTCCTTTCACCCCTGATTCATTGCCCACTTTTAGGTTACTCTGTCTCCTCCATGCTTTTGCGGGGTGGACAACGCCTCTTTCTCTCAGGGGCCCCTCGATTTAGACATAGAGGAAAGGTCATCGCCTTCCAGCTTAAGAAAGATGGAGCTATGAGGGTCGCCCAGAGCCTCCAGGGGGAGCAGGTAGGGCATTCAATGGAGGTTGGGACCCTTGGATTCCAAGGGAAATTTATCCTGTAGGGGAAGAGTAAAGGTACAAGAGAAAGGCCTGAAAAGTCTGTGCTGAGTTCTGGTTGGCAGATCCTGTTAGGACTGTGAGGACCAGACTGACAGGATGTTGGTTGCTTCCCACTTGTTCACAATCACCTTCCCTTTCTCTGGGATACCTACTCCCCACCACTCCCTAGATTGGCTCATACTTTGGCAGTGAACTCTGCCCATTGGATATGGATGGGGACGGAACAACCGATGTCTTGCTTGTGGCTGCTCCCATGTTCCTGGGACCCCAGAACAAGGAGACAGGACGTGTTTATGTTTATCTGGTGGGTCAGGTGAGGCTTGCTGGGATCCTCTAGAACACGTTTGCAGGGGGTGGAAGGAGGGAGGAAGGGAAGGCACATACATTTGAGGGCTGGCTGAGAGGTTGGGACTATCAGATCAGCATCTTTCTTCTCCTCACCTCCACCAGCAGTCCTTGCTAACACTCCAGGGGACGCTTCAGCCAGAACCCCCCCAGGATGCTCGATTTGGCTTTGCCATGGGTGCCCTTCCTGATCTGAACCAAGATGGTTTTGCTGATGTGGCTGTTGGGGCACCCCTGGAGGATGGGCACCATGGAGCACTGTATCTATATCATGGGACACAGAGTGGAGTCAGGCCCCATCCTACACAGGTGAGGAGTGCCCAAAGCAGGGGCATGTTGGGAGGAATGGAAAGGGAGATGTGTTCTTTGCTTATCAATGCTCCCCTAACTTGAGACCCAAACTGAACAAATGCTTTTTTTTTTAATCAGTACAGAATCCCTCCCCCTCTACCCACAGGGGATACATTCCAAGACCCCCAGAGGATGCCTGAAACTGCAGATAGTACCAAACTTTATATATACTATGTTATATGTTTGTTCCTATAACTAAATACCTGTGATAAAATTTAATTTATAAATTAGGCACAGTCAGAGATTAACAACAACAATAATAAAATAGAACAATTATAACAATATACTATAATAAAAGTGATGTGAATGTGGCATTATTAAATTAAATAAGGGTTACTTGGACACAGCAGTGTGATACTTCAACTGTTGGTCTGATAGCTAAGACAGCTATTAAGTGACTAATAGCAGGTAGCATATACAGTGTGGATATATTGGACAAAGGAATGATTCATATCCCAGGAGGGACAGAGTGGGGTGGCTTAAGATTCCATCCACTACTCAGAATGGCATACAGTTTAAAACTTATGAATTGTTCATTTCTGGAATTTTTCATTAAATATTTTCAGACCATGGGTGACTATGGGAAACAGCAGAAAGTGAAACCATGGATAAAAGGGCAAATACTGGGTTAAAAAGTGAGGTGGTGGGGTAGAATACAGGTGGTGGGGTGGGAAACCAGGTGTGTGGCTCTCTGCTCAGTCTCCCCTCTCTTCCTTTCAGCGGATTGCTGCTACCTCCATGCCACAGGCCCTCAGCTACTTTGGTCGAAGTGTGGATGGCCGGTTAGATCTGGATGGAGATGACCTAATAGATGTGGCTGTGGGTGCCCAAGGGGCAGCTGTCCTGCTCAGGTGAATGGTCCCATCTGAGGTAACAATGAACAGCATAGCATAGCTGTTAAAAGCAAGAGATTTGGAGTCACAGGCTTAGATTTGGATTTCTTGGTCACTCAATCTGTGTCTCCATTTCCTAGTTTTTAACATGGGAATAAGAATAGTACCTACCTTATAGGCTTATTGTGAAGATTAAATGAGATAATTTGTGTAAAGATCTTAACACAGTACCTAGCACATGGAAGTAGTTATTTAATGTTAGCTGTTATCTTACTTCTGTCAGAAGGTTATGGTGAGGGTGACACATGTAGGCTTAGCCGGTCATTCCTTCCTTTCACCTTAAGGAGGTAAACACTGGGAATTGCCTTTCTCAAGGGCTTACCTCCTACTGCTAGAATTTCTTTCCCACCCTGTTCCTAGCTCCCGGCCCATTGTTCACCTAGCTCCTTCACTGGTTGTGACTCCTTCGGCCATCAGTGTGGTTCAGAGAGACTGCATTCGTAGAGGCCAGAAGGCAGCTTGCCTCTCTGCAGCCCTTTGCTTCCAAGTGACCTCCCACACTTCTGGCCACTGGGATCACCAATTCTGTGAGTGACTATAGTGGATCCTAGACAACTCTCAATCCTTTGCCTGCCTTGGTCTCTGGATCTTCTTCACCCTCTGTCTTGCCTGCTCCATTCAGATGTGCAGTTCACAGCATCACTGGATGAGTGGATAGCTGGGGCCCGTGCAGCATTTGATGGCTCTGGCCAGAGGCTGTCCCCTAGACGACTCCAGCTCAATGTGGGGAATGTCACTTGTGAGCAGCTGTACTTCCATGTGCTGGTAAGGAGGGAATAGGAACTGCTTTGCATCAGGGCCTGGGAGTGAGGGGATGGCTGTATCAGAGGAGGAATTTATGCTGGATTTTTAAAAATTTGGACTTTGGAGTCAGGCTGATTTGGGTTTGAATCCTAGCTCTGCCATTTACCATCTGTGCAATCTGGAAAGTCACATAAGCTGCAAAACACAGTTTCCTTGCCTGCAAAGGCAGAGGATAATAATAATAATAACTGCATGGTAGAAGTTGTGTTAGAAGTAAATGTGATAGTATTAATAAAACCTTAGGGAAGTGCCCAGCACACAGAAAGTACTCAGGAAAGAAAGAAAGGAAGGAAGGAAGGAGGGAGGGAGGGAGAGAAGGAAGGAAGGAAGGAAGGAAGGAAAGGAAGGAAAGGAAAGGAAAGAAAAGAGAAGAGAAGAAAAGAAAAAAGAAAATGCTCAGCAAATGATCATTATAATAACCACATTCTGCCAGGGGCCTGGGTTGTGCCACTCACTCTGGCTCCCCATGATCCTTGACTCTGGTTTCCCTTAGGACACATCAGATTACCTCCGGCCAGTGGCCTTGACTGTGACCTTTGCTTTGGACAACACTACAAAGCCAGGGCCTGTGCTGGATGAGGGCTCACCCACCTCTATACAAAAGCTGGTCAGCAGTGCCAAGCCCTGCCCTGCCCCTGGATCCCAACACGTCCCTTTTCACTGAATTCAAGAGAAATGGGAGGGAAGAGACCTGAGATCATAGTGAAATCTGACCTGAGCACTCACTCTTCTCTTTTCACTTTTCTCCCAATTGCATTCCTTTCTCCTTGCTTTCTCTCTCTTTCAGGTCCCCTTCTCAAAGGACTGTGGCCCTGACAATGAATGTGTCACAGACCTGGTGCTTCAAGCTAACATGGACATCAGAGGCTCCAGGTGGGATGGGCATGAACTGACCAAACCAGGGTGAAATGAGCCAGACTGGAAGGGACTAGAATGGAGCTAGAAGGTTGTTCCTTGCCCAGGACAATAGAAGTGAGACTTTTGTCATTCCTTCAACTCCTGAGTTCTCCCTTATCCACCACTCCTAGGAAGGACCCATTCGTGGTTCAAGGTGGTCGGCAGAAAGTGCTGGTTTCAGCAACTCTGGAGAACAGGAAGGAAAACGCCTACAACACTAGCCTGAGCCTCAGCTTCTCTAGAAACCTCCACCTGGCCAGTTTCACTCCTCAGGTGCCCTTGGGGGAAGGGTTTTGGGAGGAGTTGGAGAAGAAGGAGGAAGAAGATTAGGATATTATCTTCAGCTATAAGGGGTCTCTAGAGAAAGGCTGAGATTTAGAGGCTGTGGACAGGAAAGCAGTTGGAATCCCAGCTCCAGCCTCTACCCCTATTTCTCTGCTCTCAGAAGGACAGGCCAATGAAGGTGGAATGCACAGCCCCTTCCCCTCATGCCCGTCTCTGCAGTGTTGGACATCCCGTTTTTCAGACTGGAGCCAAGGTAAGTTGGGGCCCTGGACGAGAAAGGAGCTCTATGAGAGAGCAGGGGCTGGAGTCAGGAGGGTTTGGGAGCTTAGAGAAGGAGGCACACAAGGGCTCCTATCCCCTTGTAGTTGCCCCATGAATAGGAATCTACCATGACCCCAAGTCCCTTGCCTTCAGGTGACCTTTCTGCTAGAATTTGAATTTAGCTGCTCCTCCCTCCTGAGCCAGGCTTTTGTGTGGCTGACTGCCACCAGGTGAGAACAATGGGAACTCCCTCCTAGCCCTCTCCTACTGGGTCTTAGTTGTTGTGGTGGTATGTGCGTTGGGGGAGGAGGGAATAAATAGCATTGACTCCTCTACTCCAGAAAGGGGTATCTGAGACAGGATGTCAGCCTCTCCCCCATGACCCTATAGCAACAGCTTGGAGAGAAATGGAACCCTTCAAGATAACACAGCCCAGACCTCAGCCTACATCCAATATGAACCTCACCTCCTCTTCTCTAGGTATGTCTCTGTCCTCCTTTGGGACTCCCTCACCCTGTTCTGACCCCAGACTCATACTCTATGCTTCCACTTCTGCCTCCATGTGCTTCAGTGTTTCCCAAAACCCAAACCCTTGGGGATGCTCCATCTTTTTGCCCTCAATCCCACTCATATGAAACCTCATTTAAGCATCTTACTTTCTTCCTAGGTATAGGGCTTTGCTGGGCTCTAAGGATTGGAGTGGGGGTAAGGGAATGTGGGATGTGGCCATAAAGTTTGTTAATTTGTGCCATGTCACATTTCTATCTTCTCTATGTACTCCCATCTCTTTATCTGTGTGTTGGCTCAGCCTTCTCTGAATCTATAGAGTCTGGCAGAAATAATGCCTGCTTGAGTGTGTTTGGTAGGGTAATAATAGGAGTGTAATAATTTATAGTTTTAATTTGAACATTTCACCTAAAATGTCACATGGTGTGCTTGAGTGTGATATTGTTGTGTTACAGAATTATATGCTTATGATTTTGTAATTAAAAAGGGGCGTTATTTGTGCCAAACCCTGTATATATGTATGCTGACCATGTGCCTCTTTGTCTGTGCCATGGCTGTGATCATGTACTTCCTGACTTGGTGTTCATGAAGTGAGTCCACTCTGCACCGCTATGAGGTTCACCCATATGGGACTCTGCCAGTGGGTCCCGGCCCCGAATTCAAAACCACTCTTAGGGTGAGAAGCTGGAGGGGCCTTGGCATGAGCAGGGCGGGGGTGGGGGGGAGTCCTGGGGAAAGAACAGGAAGAGTCTTTCTTATATTTCAATAGTATCTAGGATAAAGGGGAACAGATGAGGAAGGGGTTTCTTGTCTCCTGCCTCCTGCCTCTCCCCATTTCCAATTCTCCTATCAGGTTCAGAACCTTGGCTGCTATGTGGTCAGTGGCCTCATCATTTCAGCCTTCCTTCCAGCTGTGGCCCATGGGGGCAATTACTTCCTGTCACTGTCTCAAGTCATCTTTAACAATGTGAGTCTGGGTTAGGGGTATGTAGAGCCATCTCACCTCAATCTGGTGGACTCACCAGTTCCTTATCTGCTGGGTCACTGCTGTCAGGGCCCCTCCCCCTAGGGGACCTTTCTTTTACATATGTGGCTTCTTTGAAAGGAAAGGGATTACCCCATCACAAGAGTATGGGTAGTATGCTGTTGCTGAGCCTGGAGTAGCTGGCATCTCACCATCAAGGGAGTCTCTCAAGTTTGATCTTCCTCTAGGCAAGCTGCACAGTGCAGAACCTGACTGAGCCCCCAAGGCCCCCTGTACATCCAGAGGAGCTTCAGCACACAAGCAAACTGGTATGAGTCACAAGAATGTGAAAAATGTGTCCAGAATGGGAAAGTAGAGTTTAGAGCCTTGGGATTAGGGGTAGAGCCTGAAGTGGTAAATGGGGGATCTTTCTACTCCAGGTCCTGATCTGTCTCTCTCTTCTGGTAGAATGGAAGCAATACTCAGTGTCAGGTCGTGAGGTGCCACCTTGGGCGGCTTGCAAAGGGGACCGAGGTCTCTATTGGACTACTGAGACTGGTTCACAATGAATTTTTCCAGAGGGTAAACCTTTTATTTTCTACTACTCTCACCTTCTGCTCCTATCTGGAATTTGAGAATAGGCTTTGGAGGTAAACAGACCTGTGTTCAAGTTCCACTATACCTCTTACTAGGCTGTTGGACCTTGCGCAAGTTATTTCATCTATCTAAGCTTCTTACTTCTTATCTCAAAAATGGGAATGATAATACCTACTTTAAGGAGTTGTAAAAAATAAATGAGCCCTGGATGGTGTAGCTCAGTGGACTGAGTGTAGGCCTGTGAACCAAAGGGTCACCCAAGGTTTGATTCCCAGTCAGGGCACATGCTTGGGTTGTGGGCCAGGTCCCCAGGTGGGGATGTGAGAGAGGCAACTGCACATTGATATTTCTCTTCCTCTCTTTCTCCTTCCCTTCCCCTCTATCTAAAAATAAATTTAAAAAATCTTTTAAAAAAAGAATAAATGATTAATGAGATGGACTCATTAAAAGCTAGCTATTATCCTCCATTTATCATCCCTTAGTGCTATACCAATAATCAATCAACATTGATAGGATACCTAGATTCAATCAATTAATAATCCATCAAGTGCTTACTATATAAAAGATCCTGTACAGACACCGAGGAGAATATCCTCAACATTTAGCACCACGCTTAACTCATTGTAGTGACTTAATACATTTTTGTTAAGTGAATGAACAAATAGTTGATATTATATGCAGTATATATATTGGAATGGCCAGAAGTAAGATTATATAGTTGAGAGGGATCTAGATTATGAAAGTTCTTTAAAGCTAGGAAGATAAAATTGAACTTAATATAATTGGAAATTAGGAGCCATTGTGAATTCCTCAGAGGGGAAATGACATCTTAATTATAACAGTTGCATTTAGTGCTAGGGGTTTTTACTGTATATTCACATATACCATCTACTTTGAATAACACAGTATCTCTAGGATACAGGCATATATTTTAGGGAAGTAAACTCTGACAGATCATTCCTCTCTAAGTCTGCTTATCTCTTTGGTATACTGTTTTTCATTCATTCATCTATTAATAAAGATTTATCAAGAAACCACTAGGTATTTGTCACTGTACTAGACACTAGGGACACATAATAAGAGATAGTCCTTGACCTCAATGATCTTATAATTCAGTGGTGAAAGACAGAAAAGTAAACAGAATATTATAACCTTATCAGAGGTGGTGGGGGTTAGGAGGAAACATTTTCCTAATTCCCAGAAGAGATGACATCTAAACTTCAACCTTGCCCTGTCTGGTGTGGCTCAGTGGATTGAGTGCTGGCCTGTGAACCAAAGGGTTGCTGGAGAAAGCAAGCAAAACATAACCAGAGACACTGAAATTAAGAACAGTCTAACAATAGACAGGGGAGAGGGGGGAGGGGACAATGGGGAGAAGAGTTTTCAGGAATCACTGTAGAGGACACATGGACAGAACTAAGGGGGAGGAGGGAGGTTGGGGGGGAGGGACGGGAGGGGAAGGGAGGAGGAGGGGAGAGGCCGCAAATAACTGTAATTAAACCAAAAAATTAATTAAAAAAAAAAAAACAAAAAAAACCACAAAGGGTTGCTGGTTTGATTTCCAGCCAGTGCACATGGCTGGGTTGCAGGCCAGGCCCCCAGTGGGGTGGTATGTGAGAGGCAACCACACATTGATGTTTTTCTCCCTCTCTTCCTCCCTTCCCCTCTCTCTAAAAATAAATAAATAAAATCTTTAAAACAAACAAACAAACTTCAACCTAAAGGAGGGGTAGGGGTTAGCCAAAGAAAAGGATGTTGAATGCATTTTAGGTAGAGCGAACAGCACAATGAAGGGCTGGTGGCTTTTCGTCTATTACCCTTCTTCTCTTTCCCCTTTAATCTCCAACCTTTTCTTCTCATCTTGAGGGTTCTGAAAGTGTGTCTCTCAGCCTCATCTTTGCTGTTGGGGTTTCAATTGCCACACTACCTGATGATGGCTCACTTTAAATATCTTCACATCCACTTGTTCCACAGGCCAAATTCAAGTCTCTGACAGTGGTCAGCACCTTTGAGTTGGGAACTGAGGAGAACAGTGTCCTGCAGCTAACTGAAGCTTCCCGTTGGAGTGAGGTGGGGCTGGAGGATGACTTTGAGAACTGTGAAAAGTAAGGGTAGGGATGGGGTAAGGACACCTGTGGGCTTTTTTTCAGACCAGAAATGTCTTTATTAGGCAGCAATCAGGGAGTCAGAAGTGATAAATCAAAATGCTAGGGTCCCAGGGGATAAATAGTAATGGAAAAAATACAATAAAAAATGAACTATTAAAAAAAAAAAAGAATGCTAGCATCTCATTGCCTCTATTCCTGCCTTAGTTTCGTTCCTTTTAGTCTTCTATTTTGAGGCTGGCTTTGCTATAATGTGGAATGAGTCTAGCTGAGTGAAAGGGTGCAGGTAAAAAACAATTTTCCCCATATAGAGCCTCCTGGAAGTGATTCAGACCCGACCTGTCCTTATCCCCCTGTGGATTCTTACTGGCAGTGTCCTGGGAGGGCTGCTGCTGCTTGCTTTTCTTGTCTTCTGCCTTTGGAAGGTAAGCATGGCTGGGTTTAGTTAGACGTATGGGGCACGGTGCCCACGAGTTAAGGGGTCCTTGATTATAGCAGGGAAAACAGTTTTGCTGGGTATCATGCCTGGATCTCCTTTTCTGTACTCTACAAATACTGGTTCAATTAAACTAAGCCAAATAAAATAAATTCAAACCTCATGATTGGAAGCAGAACAAAAGTGAAAACTTCAGATATGTCTGAGGGCTGTTGGCAAGCTTCCCAGACAGGGCATTTGACAATAACTCTTATCTCTTCCCCTACAGCTTGGCTTCTTTGCCCGTAAGAAGATTCCCGAAGAAGAAAAAAGAGAAGAGAAATTAGAGCAATGAATGCAGAATAAAGTCTGAGAAAGTCCTCCCTGGAAGCTTCTCCAAAAGACTTGCAAAAGAGTGGAGGGTTGGGGACCCAGGGGACAACAATAAGCCTCTGGACTGTCTCCCCAGACCTGAACCCTGGCTTGACTTTTGAGTCATGAAGAAGCTGCTGGCAAGAGATGAGGCCTTACCTCAGGCAAGAAGGGCTAGCACCCAAACTAGGAACACTCCCACTGTCTGCTTTCCTTCCTCATGATCCTGGTTCCACAGCCAACACTGGGGCCCTTTTCCCTATCCTCAGGAATCAAGAATTTTTTTGTCTAGGTCCTTCTACATCCCCCCTCCCAATTTGGAAAGGATGAGGGTTATCTTCCTCTATCCCCTGCCTCTCACCTTCCTGCCTGTTCCCCCACTCCACAGGAGGGAGCTGATGTTGGCTTGAAAGAAGTAAAGTCAACATCTGCTGCTTTCCTCTGGAGTCTGGCCTTTCAGAAAGCCAGTTGGGGAGAGTCAACAGGAAAAGAGGAGGGAGCAGGAAAAGCCGCAAGAGACATTCTGTATAATTCCAAGAAACAGAGAAGCCTTTACACAGGCAACTGCCGCCCCCTGAAACCTGAGACTTCATGGTGCACTGGTCCGCCCTCAGGTGGCTGGTGAAACAGAGTTGCCTCTGGCCTGCTGGGTACGGGTTTCCCAACTCCCACCATTCCCTGGGAGCACAGCAAGGTCCCCGATTCTCTGGAGCCAGGCGCCCCCACGTGGCTAGAGCTGGAATAGCAGAGAAGACTGTTACACCTCAGCAATATTTTCTCCTCTCAGGCCTCAGACACTCTTGAGCTCTCTATAAACTACAGAGAAGGGAAACGATTGCTGTTTGATGCTGAGAAACCCTATCACCTTATCCGCTTTGGGAAGCAGCCATGAAGTCTGAATGAATGGGGTCTGCATTAAGGAGGAAGATGAAATGAGTAGCCAGAGGTCTCTGGGGAGCAAACCTTTCCTTGCTCAGCACTGGTTGGTTAGCACAAAATGCTCCTAGGAAAATGTTTCTAGGGCAACTTTAGTCATACTTTGTAGGGCTTCTCTGTTGGAATCACTTTTCCATCCCTTGTCTGATGTTTACCAGAAATTCTCAAGTTAATTTCTATCTCTAGATTACCCCCAAATCCCTCATTTGTTGGTCATGACCAGTTAAGGGAATTGGATTCTCATCAACAAGTAGGTAACTTATATCTCTTTGTAATCAAGACTTTGAATACCAAAGTCAGTTATTGGTCTCTACAGTGCAGCACCCATTTATAGTTGAGAAGAGAGAAGAACTGATCAGGCATTTGACTAGCAGACACAGAACCTGTCCTTCAGGACAGTTTCTGAGACCAACAATATTTATTTTGGCATGTCTCTGGTCTTTGGCATTGTCTCTGCTTCCCAGCATGGTGGACAGTATATCAGATGGCCAGAACAAATAAAGTTCAGTGTCAAATGACTTCTGGCTGTATTTAAGTTGCTAGAATATGGACTGCTCAGGAATGGTGAGAGGTGATTCTTGGTTCCCCTGAAGTGAGACCTTACATGCTTGAGTCCCTGGAAGGTAAAGTTGTGAAATATTTGAGGTGTTTTCTGTGACTCACCCACTGGGTGGTGCTCTAACCTCCCGTGTAAAATGTATAGGTTTTGTAAGTACATAGGCCTAGATTGAAACCCCAGGTCTGCCATTTGTTAGCTGTGTAGCTTTGGGCAAGTCAGGACTACCCCAAAGCTCGGATAACAACAATAGGCCGTGCGAACTGCAGTTAAGGATGAAAACAGGCTTGGATTTAATCGAAGCTATACTACTTAAAACTTCTTTGACTTTGAACAGATTTAACTTCTTTAAGTCTTGGCTCTCTTGCCTTTAAATTTATAAGGGTTGTAAGGACTAAATTAGATAATTCAAGTAAAGCGAGCATATGATAAGTCCTCATAAACAGTTACTGTTGTCATAAAAATATTTTGTTATTAAATAATCTACCCTACCAAGTGTTGTGCAGATAGAATGGGAGGTATATTGAAGCACCAGGTAATGCTCCTGGTCTACAACTCACTTTCCCTTCATAGACCCTGAACATTTGTTTCTTCTAGGTGCCATGGTTCCCTCCTACTAACTCTTACCCTGGGCCTCATCCCCTTTGAAATAAGCCCTCATGTGCACTAAGGTGATAATTAGCTATTTAACTTGAGGTTCTAATGGTAGAAATCAAATCTATTTTATTTCTTTAGACACCCAGGGTTCTTCTAGTACCCTCAAGGAATATGTGCGCCATAGCAATGGCCTTCTAGAGACCATGTTTCGGCCTCTGTTACCTGACTCTGACAATGGTGGCCTGTCTGACCTATTAGGCAGAAACAACTATTTTGTGGCAAGCTGATGAGTTATTTTGTGGCAGAAGGAGTCCATGGTGGCCCTCAGTGCACTTGATATGCGCAATAGCTTAACTTTTATGGAGCATACTGTTTGTGGGGTTGGTACTGAGGCCATGGTTATAATCTTTGAGGACTGGTTCATCTAACTCTTTTTTTTTTTTAAGATTTTATTTATTTATTATTAGAGAGAGGGGAAGAGAAGGAGACAGAGAAGGAGAGAAACAGCAATGTATGGTTGCCTCTCACATGGCCCTCACGGGGACCTGGCCTGCAACCCAGGCATGTGCCCTGACTGGGAATCGAACCGGGACCCTTTGGTTCCCAGCCCGCGCTCAATCCACTGAGCTACACCAGCCAGGGTGGTTCATCTAACTCTTTATCCATGTGATTAAAAGAGCAACTTTTAGTATTCTTATCCATCTACAGATCCATGTCCCCTCTATCCCTCAGTTCCAGAGTGGGACTTCCCCCCGCCCCCCAAGTTTCTTTTACTCTATTCTTCAATAATCCTGTCACCTTTTCCTTTGGAACAAAGCCAGCTTGAGAAACAACTGTAGAAAACACCGGCTCTCTCCATATACACAAATGTTCTTTCCTTTTTTCCCCATTGTTGTGCCTTCATTTCTTCGATCATTCATTCATTCTTTCATTCATTCACTCCTCAGACATTAAGCACCTAATATGTGCCAGGCAATGAGAATAATATAAAATACAACTCCTACCATCAAAGAACTCAGTCTAGTAGGGAAAACAGATGTAAACAAATACTAGCAAATACAGAGAGGTGGTTGCTATATAATATAGCAGAATTAAAATTGTATCACACAATTTGGCACACTTTTTTGAGCTGTGTTTGTAGGGGGCGGGTGGTTGCAGGGTTGTAAGGAAAAACTTTACAGGAAAAAGAAAAACATTTGGCTTAAGGGACCACCAAGTGTGAGAGGAGGCATTCTGGGTAGGATTACCAGTAATCGCCAGTCCGGAAGGAAATTGTAGTAGACTAGAATAGACGCACTGAACTGTGAAAGTAGTAGGAGATGAGACCGCAGAAGGCAGGGTGCAGCTTCTGGTGAGCCTTATAAACCACGTTAAGCGTTTTCAGCTGTATCCAGTAGGCTATCTTATGCATTTGAGTGGCCTTGCTCTGGCCACCAGGTGGAGAAAGGAGAGATGGATAGACCGGTTACCTGGAACTGACCGTTCAAGCCAGAATTGCTGATTTTTGAATTTAAAGAGTAGTCGAAATTGTGTTTTGTTGTTTAAAGAACGTGGGGTGCTTAAAATAATTCTCTCCTCCCCTCTGCCTTTTCTAATTTACAGGTTCTTTAGACAGTTAAACTTGATCCCCTTTCCATCAAGTTTGGTCTCCCAAGTTGAGAGGAGTCATGCACTAGCCACACTAGAGTCTCCTCCCATTTCCAAACTGTTCACTTTAAATCCTCTTTTGTGCCTGGTTTTTGGCTGGTGAATGGGGGAGGAAGCAGAGGTCAACTAAGTTGACCAAAGTTTTCTGGACGTAATGAAAGCGCCGTCACCAGTGGTTAAACGCGGCCGTTGGCAAGAGCGGGGCGCTGGGAGAGCAGAGGGGCCTGCTCTCCTCTTGCAGCGGCACTTGGAGGATCCCGGCTCCAGCGGGGTATAGGGTGGAGCTGCCGCAGGTAACTGCGGAGAGGGGCGGGGCCGGGGGAGGAGTTTTAGCCGTAGCTGGCCGTGTTCCCTCTATTATTGAACAGGTCCGAGCTGGGGGCGGGTTGGGTTTGGGAGAGCAGGGCTGGAGAAGATTGTAGTCATTTTGTCTCTATTAAAGCGAAGTGGGGCAGGGCCAGGGGCGGAGTTTTAAACCCAGTCTTGGCGTTTTTGTCTCGGATAGAGCAGGGAGGGACTTGGGGGCGGGTCCGGCACTGCTTTTGACAGCTTTCTCTTTGTCAGCCGCAACTGAGTTCTGTGGGTTCGGAAATCTGTGGCTCCTCTCTCTGCGCGTTCCAGTCTCCCCTTCCCCCTCTCCCCACGCCAACACGTGGCTCTGGCCCTGACCATGAAGCGCATCTTCTCCTGCTCCAGCTCACAGGTGGCGGTAGGTGCCGAAATGTCTGGGAGAATGCGCATGGGGTTAGGGTCCAAGCCCTGTGGTGACAGAAGTCCTGAGTCCTACCTCCGTGCACCATTTCCCTTTTGTCTTTATCGGTCTTTATCGGTCTTTCTAGTTCTTTTGCTCCTGCAATGCAGCCCACCAGTCCTGACTCCCTCAAGACCCTGTTCCGGTTAACCTCTGATCAACCTATGATCTCCGTAAGGTTCTTTCCCTTGACCCTTCCTTGCCCTCCTATCATCTACATTCCTAACTTCTGATACGTTTCCTGTAGCCCTTGCCCCTCCTGAAGGACCTGTCCTTTACTTTTACTTTGTCTCTTAGTACTGAACCATTCTCAAACATCTGCTCAGTCTCCAGCCCCTGCTCAGCTTCAAACTTCCATTATGCCTCCAAAGTCCTGCCGCATAGTCTCATTTTCCAGCCCTGCCCTTTCTTCACGGCCCTCTCCTCTCATATGGTCCTATTCTTCTTGTTTCCTCTCAGCCCAATAAGTACTCCAGCCCCATACCTTCCCCTAGCCCTTCTTCATAGAATCTTCTCTTTCCTTACCCCCATCTCACCGCATTCCACTTCCACTCCCATTCTCTCATTATTACCACTGGCTCTCACACATTACTCCAAACCTCTTTCTAATTAGTGCTCCCACAACAGCAGCCTTCTTTTGTTCTCCCCTTCAACCTCTGCTTCTGTCTGCCCAATGGTTTTTCAGTTCCACTTTCCCCTCTTTCGCCCCAACCTGCCTGCTCTCTGTGGGTTAATCTTGCAGTCTGGCCAGCCTGACAGGCACTACCAGAGAAAGGCACAGGTGCCTGACTGCTCCCCATGGACCTACATAAGGTGCCTGCACTGCAGTGCCTGGTCATCAGACTGATTCTTGTGTTAGTCAAGGCCTTCTACCTGCTTCTCCCCAAATCTTTCTTCATTCTAAACCCTCACCCATTTGTTTAGGGCTTATACTCTCTGCTCCTTTTGACTGAGTTGGGGTAAGGTGGTGGTGAGAAAAGAAGAGGAGAGTATATTCATTTGAGAGTTCCCAGAAGAAATCACTCTACTTACCAAGTTCTCCCAGAACAAAACACAAGGAAGAAGGTTACAGGATGTAGTGGCTTAGGGAGAGTATAATTTCTTCTTCTCTGAAGATCTCTTACAGAGAGACGCCCTATCTGGGGATGACAATTTCTGTGGAGATGGGAATTGTGGCTCATTTAGAACTGAAATTGCTAATTACCTGTAGTAATGCTTCTTAGTGGTGCCATTCATAAGCAATCATCAGAAATGTTTCATGCACTTTTCATGGGCAGGCCACAGAAGCCTGGAAGAGAGCTATGAGGCAATACCAGGAACTCTGTTGAGGCCTGTCCTTGTCCCACTTACATTTGCTTCTCTACTTAGTTTCTACACGTTGGTCAACCAATCAAAAGGCACTCACTGAATAACTATTATGGCTACCAGAAAGGGAGGCTACCCAGACTCTGTCTTAACTCATAATGATTTTCTTATTCACATGGACTCTCCCTAGTTATTGAAAATTCTTTGCATTGCCCTTCCCTTTCAGGTTTGTGGGGTCTGCATGCTTCTTACGAATGGAAAAACTATTTCATTCTTCCTAACTCTCCAATCCTTTGGTCAGGGCATTCTTTTCAAGATGCTGTGGTGAGCAATGGACTGAATGTTGGAATTTTAAAGTATTCCTCTGTCCTTCACCCAGCTCTACAAAGATTTGGCCATGAAGAATTTCTACCCATTCTAAACTCTTCTTAGTGTAACAAAATTATAAGAAGTAAATTGGGTGGATTTAGAACTGTCTAGCTGGAAAGAAATCTGTTTCCTCAGGATGGGATCACAAAAAGCTTGATAATAGGCCAGTTTCAGTTGGAAATTGTTTCTTCATAAAACTTCCTCATACTTCTTATGATAAATTCCTCCACTCCCTTAGTAGCTAACCACTCTGGACCCATTTGTCAGAGAAATAGTGTGACAACATTCCTGGCCACTCCCAAAGCTTGGCTTCCCAGTGATACTGGAGATTGCCCCTGCCTATCCCCACTCCTTCTCCTGGGTCCAGGGCCAGAGTCCTGCACTCTCAAATTGAGATAAGGACAGAAAAATCAGTGATCATTTTAAAATTAGTCTGAGTTATCCAGAATATAGGAAATTCAGCAAAGAGTCAGAAAACCAGCTTTTATAATCTCATTTTATTTTAATCAAGTAGAGGATGCCTTTGAGGGTGTCTTACATATTATCTTACTCTGCCTTTGTAGGAAGTAAACCAGAAAATACCTTTAAACAATTGGAACTGAATTAGCTTACAGAAATGTCAGTTGCATTAAAAAAGTTAAGAATCATCTCCTGGTTCCTTCAGGACAGCCTTTCTATTTCCATACACCTGTCCTAGAGTGGTAGCCACTCTTCCTCTACTGTTGGTGTGCTCCATCTTGATCGGAAACTTATCTCTGGCCCACAGCCAGAGAGAGATAAGGAGAAGCTGCAGTTTTTTTTTTAAAGGCACTCTATTTTTTTTTTTGAGAGAGAGAGAGAGGAAGGGGGGCAGAGAGAGAAATATCAGTTTTTGTTGTTTCACTTATTTATGCATTCATTGTTTTTTATAACCCTCACCTGAGGCTCTACTTATTGATTTAGACAGAGAGGAATGGGGAGAGGGAGAAACATCAATGTGAGAGAGAAACATTGACTGGCTGCCTCCCATACACGTCCCTACTAGGGATCAAATCTGCAACTTTTTGATGTACTGGAGGACACTCCAACCAACTGAGCCACTCAGCCAGGGCCATTGATTGATTCTTGTATGTGTCATGACTGGGGATTGAAGGCACAACCCGTATATTGGGAGGACACTTGAACCAACTCTTAAACCGACTGAGTTACCCAGCCAGGGCAGGACCCCTATTTTTTGTTTTTAGATTTTATTTCTTTATTTATAGACAGAGGGGAAAGGAGGGAGGAAGAAAGAGAGAGAAACATCAATGTGCAAGAGATACATCATTCAGTTGCCTCTTCCATTCCCCCAACCGGGGACTTGGCCCACAACCCAGGCATGTGCCCTGACTGGGAATCGAACCTGCGACCTTTCAGTTCGCAGGTCAGCACTCAATCCACTGAGCCACACCAGACAGGGCCCCTCTAATCTTAAATACAGATATACAAATCTTATTCTTGTATTTGAGTCTGCTTATTAATTTGGTAATTGTTCACTTGAGGCTGTGATGATAATCCAGTGCCTCTTTTCTGAGGTGTTGGGTGAGCAATGGACTGGATCTTGGAATTTAGAAGCATCTCTCTGTCTTTTTTCACCTAGTTCTGCAGAGGCTTGGTCATGAAGAATTTCCACCTATTTTAAATTATTCTTAGTATAACAAGATTATAGGAAGTAAATCAGGTGGATTTAGAACTATCTAGCTGTAAAGAAAAGTATCTACTTCGCTTGGAAACACCTTTACTATATGAACAGCCTGGCTGTTAAGCATTGGCTAATATGAGCAAGATCCTTTTCTCCTACTCCCCTGTATGGAGAATTCTGAGCCCAGAAACATGCAAAATGTGCCCAGCAAGGCTAGGAAGGATGAGGATTGGAAGTAACATTTATTGTGTACCTACTATGTGACAGACACAGTGCTAGGTACTTTATATGATGTTATATAATTAAAAAACATGTCCAGAGAAGTTGTTACATGCCTAAATTCACAAGAAGAGAAAATGCTTGAATCAGGATTTTAAACAGAGGATTTCATATTGAGGTCTGCTGATGGCAGTGTCCTGTGCTGGAGGCATAGTTCTAGCTCTCTGCTTTTTCCAAGGGTGACCTGGCACCCAAAAGACATTGGATAATGTGTTCTTACATCCCATTCTGTTGGTATGTGGAGCAGTCATTTTGCTTATTTTGTCCTTTGAGAATTACCATATTTTTCGGACTATAAGATGCACTTCCCCCACACCCCCAAACTTGGGAGGAAAATGGGGGTGTGTCTTATAGTCCAAATGTAGTTTGCTCTGGGGGGTGGGGGTGGAGCAGGGTCACAGGAGGCAGGAGCCACTGCAGGAAGCTGGCAGCTGCAGGAGTGGGGTGGTGCTGCAGGCCCTGGGCTGGGAGGAGGGGATGTCTTTGGTGGGTACTAAGCAAGGGAGGCAGGAGCAGAGTCCCTGCTGCAGCATACTATAGTGCTAGGGAGGAGGGTACAGTCTCCTTGCAGACATGTTAGGAGAAGAAAGCCCGTGGTGCCCATGTGCTTCCATCACGTGACTGGTGTGTCCCCCATTAACATTAACATAGGCAAATTCCACTGCAGGGTCACCTGTCAATGTGGTCCTGCAGCTGTTGCAAAACTACAACTCCCATCATGCTTGGACAGGTTGGGATGATGGGAGCTGTAATTTGGCAACAGCTGCAGAACTACACAGGTTGTGCAAAACTGCTGTCCCCATACAAGAGTGTTGT